>PVJD01013318.1:0-34669 GCA_004026545.1 Mormoops blainvillei
AGCTCATTGGATGGTAGAACCTTCATAGAGTGTAACAGAATATGCTTCATACCTTGTTCTCTGTGGCATGTTTCTCCTTTTCAACCTTGGCCAGTGTCAGCTCAAGGTCATCAATGTCTTTCTTCAGTTCTGAACATTCATCCTCCAGTTTCCTCTTCTTGGCTGTCAGCTCAGCATTGATCTCTTCCTCATCCTCGGCTCTCTCAGTCACCTCTTTGATTTTGGCCTCCAGCTGGATTTTGGCTTTGATCAGCTGGTCGCATCTTTCCTCTGCATCTGCCAAGCCTTCGGCTTCCTAAAGGGGGAAATGAAATATTTTCATTTGTCTAAGCTATATCTCCAAACTCACACTAAATTATTAACAAACAGAAACTTCAGTGACTCAACCAGTTTGGTCAACACATATGCCCACTAACTTGCCAACTTTCAAAAATCAAAAGGACAAAATATTAGAAATTTCAAATATACTCATTAAATGTAGTAAAAAAAAATTCTCCAAATAGCCATACATGGCAGGTCAAACCAGGAAAATGAGCCTTTTGGAAAAATCTGCACCTCTGCTACTTTGGAAATTCACTTATTCAGTCTAGGACTCAGTTTCCTTACATTTGAGGGTGTTTCTTTTAACCTTTTTTTCTGTCTTGGTGAAAAAACATAATTTCTCTTTTATCCATAAAACTATTAACTAAAAAAAGGATGTTATAATTCAAGAGAAGTTTCTATAAGGAAAGGAAATTATCTATGGAGATTTTCATGGTTTTGCTCACGGATCATCAAACTATGTGTGAAAGCACACATGATCGTAGGCAGCATAATTTGTGACCTTGCATCTATTGCTTCTTTAGGTCTGAGCCTTGGAATTTTTGAAAGGCAAACAATTACAACAAATGTTTCAGTGGAAAACATTTATTTATAAAACTTAAAAAATTCTCATATCAAATTAGATAATGATAGGTTGATAAGATGTGGCTGAACTGTGCAATGTATGATACTCACAGATTGAACTTGGAGTTGTAGATCATTTTTCTCTTGCATCAGAGTTACCATTTTCTCTTCAAGTTCTTTCCTTTTTGCCTCTGATTTAGCCAGTTCTTCTTTGGTCTTCTCAAATTCTTCCTTCATGTTGGCCATCTCCTTCTCTGTCTCTGCACTCTTGAGGAGGGGCTTGATCTTGAAATACAGCTTCATCCAGGGCCAGTGCTTCACATTCATGAAAGCACGGACATTGTACTGGATGCAGAAGATGGACTCTCTGTAGGAAAGAGAAAAAGATGCAAATGAAAAAGAATGTGGAAAGTGACGATTCCTCAATAAACATAATGACTGCATTGGATTCGGCCATTAAAATGTGAAGAAGGAGGGAGGGCTTGTACTTGGTCCCTCACCTCCTTTCCATCATCTTCTTGAACTCTACCCTCATCAGGTACCCTCTGCATATGGCTTGAGTGCGTGTGATGAGTTGAGCCAGTTTATCATCTCGCATCTCCTCTAGAGTTCCCAGCAGGCCAGCTTTAAAGAAAACCTTGCCAAAGAACAAGTTAAATATATTATTTTTATTCATGAGAAAGTCCAAAGGAGATAAATTTATGATAGAAATTTGCATTGGTGGTACCTTGGTATGACCAAATTTGTATTGAGTATGGTCAATGTCAATGGATCCTAGAAGTTTCTCAGAAGCCTTCTTGCTGTCAATGAACTGACCCTCCGGGATGGCACTTGCATTTAGAATCTTGTATCTGTCAGAATAAAAAGAATATTAAAATGTGGTTTTCTTCACTGACATAAAAAAGGTAGAACTCTTGGTAGCTGTCACTGACAAAATTATAGATTGATTTTTGGAGGAAAAAAATGTATTCAAGTAATCAAACAGTGATTTATGTAAAACTTGCAAAGATATAATGAAAAATTTATGATCCTATAAACCAAGACTTCTTTCTTTTATTATCGCCTTTCAAATAATTGCATTTCAGTGTTCATGGAAAAGTTAAAAATGTTTGAAATATGTGGCAATTTTGATATAGACTAGCACATTGAAAGGCATAAATAATGAGACACGAACCTTTGTTTGAAGTCTGCATAAAGGATCCTGCTTGGGAATCCCTTCCTGCAGATGCGGATGCCTTCCAGCACACCGTTGCACCTCAGCTGGTGCAGGACAAGTTCATGCTCCATGGCCCCTAAAAGGAAGAATGTCTTCTGTCTAAAAGTCTCATGAAAAGTCACACCAGAGTCTTATTCTGATATCAAAAATATCTTACCAGGAGTTTTAGTTTCATTGGGAATGAGACAGCGTACAAAGTGGGGGTGAGTACTTCTCAAGTTGGTCATCAGCTTATTTAAATTCTCCTATAAAACCATATGAAAAGTTTTAAATATAAATTCTAGTTGTATTTACATTAGAGTCCCTATCAATGATCTGTAGTTAATGTGCTTCTGTTTTGTATTTTAATGAGCTGTCTCAATGAAGAACAAATCATCATCATAAAAGAAATCATCTATATGGAATATAGATAGAAAATTATGGATTACACAAAACCAGTCAATTTCAGTATTTTTCTTAATCACTGCCAACAGACACAATTTATATTGAGACTTTGGTCACAGGAAATAGATGTAACTGAATACAGTGGTTGCTTTTAAGTGAGTGTTTGATTTCATGTAAAGTTTGTTTAATATCAGATCTTTTAGGTCTGGGGCTTTAAAGAGGATGTGCTTCATTTAGTGTAAGGTTTGATGCGAACAGACATGCTGTGGGTCCTCTTCTTGTTAAATTTTTCCTCAGGCATTTTTTAGATTATTTTTAGTACATCTCTACTTTTATTCTGTTTCACCATAGATTTCTTTAAAAAACATTTTAAAATTATAATAATTTAATTTCTTCACAAGAGTAATCACTTGGAATTCAAGAATATACTGTACCCTTTTTATTTCAGTGTTGCTGGTTATATTTCGCTTGCTCGTTTGTTTTGTTGATTAGATTCCACTTATAGGTGAGATCATATGGTATCTGACAGTAATCAGAGGGGAGGAGGGAGGGTGATGACAGGGGAAAGGGAGGGGAAGGGTCATCAAGGAACATACATAAAGGACCCATTGACAAAGCCAAATGGAGGAAGGGTTGAGGGTGGGAGGCGGGGGTGTGTGGGGCTCGGGAAAGTGGTGACAAGATAATGTTGACAAAAAAATAAAATAAAATAGACAGGGGCAGGCTAAGAATAGTATAGGAAATTAAGAAGCCAAAGAACTGATATGTGCAGCCCATGGACACGAACTAAGAGGTGTGGAGATGATGGGATGGGGTGCAGGGCAGAGGGGATAAAGGGAGGGGGGAATGGGACAACTATAATAGCATGCTTAATAAAATATACCAAAAACAAAAAGAGAGAGAGAGAGAGAGAATATACTGTACCCTGAAAAGAGCTGACACCGTCTGGAAAGAAGACCCCTTCTTCTTGGCACCTTTCTTTCCACCACCACCACCTTCTGAAAAATAAAATAGAGAAATTACAGTCATTTACAATAGCCTTTTAAGTACTATCCATAACCAGCAGGACTGCTAAAATACCCTTTGGAATTGAAATTTGCACTCATTCATTTGTATCATTCCTGTTCTTTTCATATCTCTCCTCCTTCAGCTCTAGATTTGGAAAATAATAAACATTAGCTCACACTATAAATGTTCAGGAAAACACCACCACCACCACCACCACCAACGAAAGAACTGTGTATGTAAAGTGTAGATTTGAGGAAGGGATGGGAGTCCTCTAATTCAAATCAGCAAAGTCTGTCCCCTGAAGGAGTTCCCAGGAGACAGAAAAAGGCCTTCTCAGTGCACACATTCCCAGAAAAGAGGCAAAGTTGCAGGCTTGGTCCCAAGCAGGGAAGCCTCTGCTAATGTGCAGGTTAGACCTCTTTTCTCTTTGCCTGTGCTTTCATGCTGTTACTTGTACATCCAGTCTTAGGTGACTTAACAGAACTTTAATTTCTCAAGCACTAGTGCTCTGACAAAGAATTTTCTCATCTCCAACTTAGCTGGATCCTTGCAGGAATCAGTACTATTTAAACGGTAGAAATGAGCTGTATGATTCTGAGCAAGCCACTTAACTCTCTGGATCTCTGTTTTCTTATTGGTGAAAGGAGTCCATACTAAATGACCCATTGTGTCCATTTTAGTTCTGAAAGTCTATAATTGTAAGACTGTGTACCACACCTATTGAATATACTTCATTTTGTTAGATCTACATTGGCCAGTAGATCATTAGATCTACTACTTTTCATGTTAGGTTTTGCTATAACTATGTCAGTCCCTGATAAATAGTATATTTCTGATTTCTGGTTTTAGGAACATGTTGATGATATTAAAAATACCCATCAGTAAGAGAGTGGATAAAAAAACTTGTGGTACATTTACACAATGGGATACTACATGGCCATAAAAAAGAAGGAAATCTGACCTTTTGTTATAGCATGGATGGACCTGGAGAATATTATGCTAAGTGAAATAAGCCAGTCAGAAAGACAAATACCATATGATTTTACCTATAAGTGGAATCTAATGAACAAAATAGAAACAGACTCACAGATAGAGAACGGACTGACAGCTGTCAGAGGGAAGGGGAGTTGGGGGCTGGAAGAAAAGGTGAAGGGATTGAATAAAATGCTTCCAAAACTCATAGACACAGGCAGCAGTACGGTGATCACCAGAGGAAGGGGGTATTGGGGGAGATAGAACAAGGTAAAGGGATAAATGGTGACAGAAGACAACTTAGGGTGGTGAACACACAATACAATATATAGATGATGTTATTATAGAATTGTACACCTGAAACCTATAGAATTTTATTAACCAATGTCACCCCAATAAATTCAGCAAAAATTTACCTCCTTCACCAGTTTGAGCCCCAGAAAAGAGGAGAGCCAGAGTCTTCATTCCAGACTTCTGGTACAGCCCGACCACCGTCTCGTTCAGGGGGTCCTTGTTCTTGTCGAGCCAGCCGGCGATGTTGTAGTCCACGGTGCCCGCGTAGTGCACCAGCGAGAAGTGGGCCTCAGCTTTGCCTTTGGCAGGTTTGGGCTTCTGGAAGTTGTTGGACTTGCCCAGGTGCTGTTCATACAGCTTGTTCTTGAAGGAGGTGTCCGTGGCCTTGGGGAACATGCACTCCTCTTCCAGGATGGAGAAGATGCCCATAGGCTAAGCGTAGAAAAAGGGGTACAATAATGATGAGTCTCTCAGAAAAAAATATGCTCCAGTAATCTAGGTATTTGGTGGAAACCTGAAAATATAATGTTCCAAAAGAAGACTTGAAATGATAAGAAATTAATTAGGCATGATACTACTTCATTGTCTCTACTACTGAAATGTGAAGCAATCGTGTACCAAGGACATGTGGGAAATACGTTTGCTAGAGAGACTCCATTTAAAAAAAAAAGAAGATTATCCGTGCCACTTGATAAACTTTATGTTCAGAGTATAAAATTAAATTCCGAAACTGCCATTTCAAAGCTGAATTCTTCCTTTCATAAATGTGTACATCCAAATACTTTCTTCCCTACTGACAGTGTAACTTCCTTCGCCTCAAATTTAGACATGACAAAAGTATGCCGAGAAGAGAGATTACGGATAATGACTAGGCCCGATCCATTCCCAGGAGAAAAGCACATTTCATGTTCTGTCATAAAACTATGTCCTCTAAAGCCTGTTCCCCACCACTGTGGAGTTAAGTGATACTAATTTGGTTTTCCTTCACAGCAGACTGACTCTTTTCAGTGGCAAATTGGGTACAAAAGTCTGATATAAAATTCAAGATCGATGGCTTTGCTTTAGTCACACGCTGTCTTCCGAAAGCTATTTTGGGTGCTCCAGAGACTGAAATATGGTAGAGGAGAACAAATGCCTTTCCTCAGGGTGGTACAGCTTCGATGAATAGGAGATATTACATCACCAAATTAAAATACCTTTTCCCCAAATTAGGCAGACCTAGTCTGCTTTTACCCTCTCATCTCTCATTTTTATGAATTTTGACATTACTATTTGAAGTTTTCCTACATGGTAGTAGCATTTACTCTTCCCATTAATAAGGTAGGATTCACAAATAACAGTATGCCTTATTGTTATCAATAGGTACATGATGAGTTCCCACTACACTTTCGAAAGTGTTTAACAATTGCTTGATGAGTTTTAACAACTTCTGAACTGATATAACTGTTGTTCTACCCCCTTGATAATGGGGAATTCAGAGTTCATATTCCAAGTAAGGCTGTAGAAAGGTGTACTATCAGTCATCATCAGTTTACTCATTGACTGCAACAGTGAGAGTTAACCTTCCAACCTTTAAGACATCTTGACACATCCTGCCTAGATACAGAGGAAGGATGACAAATGAACTATGCACAATCGTAGGTTCACTGGAGTTCATTACAATACTTAGAGGACTGACCATGATTTCATTTGTTTCTCCCATATGCATGAAATCATGTAGGAATGACCGTGAGGGAAAATGAAGTGATTAGGGGGAAAAACGTAACTGTATGTATGTTGTAATCATTTTTCTACAAATTGCCTTTTTCATTAATAATGGGTCACTTGTGACATACCTCACAACTGATCAGAGCGCACAAGTACACCATAAAATACCACTGCTTTTTCTTTGAAAATTGGGATTGCAGTTAAGCATTGGGAAGGTGGACTATTTGTTTCTCATGTTTTGAAGGCTTGAAAAGTCATACGAACCTTCTCGATGAGCTCAATGCAGGCGGCCAGGTCCATCCCGAAGTCAATGAACTCCCACTCGATGCCTTCCTTCTTGTACTCCTCCTGCTCCAGCACGAACATGTGGTGGTTGAAAAACTGTTGCAGTTTCTCGTTGGTGAAGTTGATGCACAGCTGCTCCAGACTGTTGAACTGTAGGAAACAATAAATATAGGAAATCACTCATAACTTAAGTATTTGTACCTACGGAGATGCTACTATATTTCCTTCTAAATTTAAGGCACTTGATTTTTAAATAATAAAGGTTTAGATTATTTTCTTAATTTATGCCATAATTCTAAACAAAGGAGAATTGACTCCTCTGTACTTAGCTCTCCAAATAACTACATATGAGGCAAAATGCTATTAAATGAGGATATCTCTTAAATATTTCCTTAGAGTAATTTAAGCGAGTATTTCCATACTCATCTGCTTGGATCCGAGATTGATGTTGACTATTTTAATTATTCATGGACCATTTTTGAGACTTCTAGATTTGAAAAACTAAAATTCTCTTTTATATTTATACCTATTTACTAGATTTTATATCTCTTCAAAGACTCTTCTTTAGCACAAATTCCATTTTGTACTTTTTTGGTAGTTGAAGATTTTAATATCCCTCTTTCAATAAATTATAGAAAAAGTAGGCAGAAAATCAGGAAAGATATAGACTTAAATGATGGTATCAACTCACCTGATTGATATTTACATAATACTCCACTCAGCAGTTTGTAGCAGAGCATGTTTTTTCTTTTTTATCATGTAAAATTTTAAATCTTTAATATAATGAAGTACTTTATCATCTAACCCCATAATTTTAAAGCCTTATCTCTTAAAAACCCACCACCTTCTTACCACATCATGCATCTCTTCTAAAAATTTTTTAAATTTAAATTTATTGGGGTGACATTGGTTAATAAAATTCTATAGGTTTCAGGTATACAATTCTATAATACATCATCTGTATATTGTATTGTGTGTTCATCACCCCAGGTAAAGTCTCCTTCTGTCACCATTTATCTCCCCTTTACCCTGTTCTATTTACCCCTGACTTTCTCTCCCTCTGGTAATCACCATACTGTCTGTGTCCATGAGTTTTTTGTTGTTGTTGTTTTTGGCTCAGTCCCTTCACCTCTTTCACCCAACTCTCTAAGCCCCCTCCCCTCTGACAGCTGTCAGCCTGTTTTCTATCTATGAATCTGTTTCTATTTTGTTTGTTATTTTATTTTGTTCATTAGATTCCACATATAAGTGAAATCATATGGTATTTGTCTTTCTCTGACTGGCTTACTTCGCTTAGCATAATATTCTCCAAGTCCATCCTTGCTGTAAAAAAAAGGACAGATTTTCTTCATTTTTTACAGCTGAGTAGTATTCCACTGTGTAAATGTATCACAGCTTTTTTATTCACTCATTTACTTATGGGCACATGGGCTGCTATTTAAATAATGCTGCAGTGAACATTAGGGCTGCATAATTCTTTGAATTAATGTTTTGGGTTTTTTGGATATATTCCCAGAAGTGGAATTGCTGGGTCATGAGGAATTTTAAATTTTTTGAGGAAACTCCATACTGCTTTCCTCAGTGGCTGCCCCATCTTCATTCCCACCAACAGTGCATGAGGGTTCCCTTTTCTCCACATCCTCACCAACACTTGTTTATTTTTTATTTTTTAAATTGAATTTGTTAAGGTGACATTGGTTAATAAAATTACATAGCTTTCAAGTATACAGGTCTATAATAGAGCATCTGTATATTGTGTTGTTTGTTCACCATCCCAACTCTAGGCTCCCTCCATCACCATTTGTCCCTTCTATACCCTCTTTTACCTCCCCCACTCCCCTCCCCTCTGGTAATCACCATGTTGTTGTCTATGTCTGTGAGGTTTTTTTTTTTGTTTGTTTGTTTGTTTGTTGCTTAATCCTTTCACCTTTTTCACCCAGCCCCACAACACCCCCACTTGTTGTTTGTTGACTTTGTATGCTTTAAACAATCAGGGATTTGCATTTGCTCATTTTCTGTCAATTCATAACTCACGTCAAAGATCTCAAAGCCGGCGATGTCCAAGACGCCGATGAAGTACTGCCTGGGCTGCTTGGTGTCCAGCTGCTGGTTGATGCGGGTGACCATCCACAGGAACATCTTCTCGTACATGGCTTTGGCCAGAGCGCCCACTGAGTTGTACACCTTCAAGAACAGTGGTAGTTTAGTTTTTGAATTGTAAACAAAGATGGACCCTTGAGTCTCCTTTGACTCAAATGAATCAGGAGGTTTAAGTCATGTTTACCTGCTGCACAGTCTGGCCTTTGGTGACGTACTCATTGCCGACCTTGACCCTGGGGTAGCAGAGGGCTTTGAGCAGGTCGGCAGAGTTCAGACTCTGAAGATAGGCTGCCTTGTCAGCAACTGCATGGACAAAGAGAGGACAGTGAAATTGATCAAGACTTACACAATTTAAGGTGCAAATGACAAAGACAAAGGAAAAAATTTTGCCTGAAGAGTTATATGTACAAATGTAGCAAAACCTATTCATTTGCCGATATTGCTTCAAAGTTATTACCACCTTTTATGCTAATTTTAGTAATTTTTGAGACAATTTGAAATTTGAGGAATCGATGCCCTGCATGATAATTTGAAACGTAGCTAAAGTGAGCCACAGAGAAAAGTGATTTGAGAAATTCTAATCTAAGGGAATAGTGACAGTGAAACTTAGATTTCTTTTTCCCAGTGCATGTGGGCACACAAAATATTCACTGAAATGAAAAATGTTCTAATCAGATTGCAAATACTATCTTGCGATAAGTCAGTGAAGAATGGAATGGGCAGAAATCACGTTACCACAGACCTGCTCAGTCACGTAAAACACCAGGTCGTACATTTTACTTTTCCCATCATCGGGTAACTCAGTCAAAGTAAAACCATGGTCTGTGCCCCTGAAGGGCTGATGAGGTCAGTTCTGTCAATTGAAAGAAATCAACGGGGAGTGGTACCTTCAGTGCCGTCTGGCTCAGCCTGCTCTTCCCTTTGCTTCTGCTTGAATTTCATGTTCCCATAATGCATCACAGCTCCCGTGAGCTTGTAAATGGCCACCTTTTCATCAGCACTGAAACCCAGGATGTCCACAGCGCTCTGTGAAGAGTTAAATTGAACTCACCTCACAATCATTACCATGGCAGAGTCAGGATACTCCTCCCACCTTTTCTTGCCACACCTCACCTTGTCTTATATTTGACTAACACTTGTTCGTTTCAAAAGGCACTCATATCCACCACCATTTTGTTCCACGTAACACCAAGAGGCATGTTGTCGGTCTTCCCAGTAAAAGTGCTACGTGATTTGTCCATACTCAGCCAGGACTGAGAACCCTTGCTTTGGATGCCAAGGCCAGTGCTTTTCCCGCCCGTTTCTCCATGTTACTAGCCGGGCCTTGCTGCACGTGCTTCTCGTCGTCTCATGGCTTTCCCTGCTCTTTCCTCCAGCCCCACCACCCTCTCTGCTTGCTCCTCCGTCTTCTACATTGTCCTAAACTATTACACAATCAGAGTCTGCCTTTGCACCCTAATGGGCATGAAGGACGCCCCTGGGGAGAGGATATGAGGACAACAGCAATTTTTCTCCACATTCCTCTCTAGTACCAGGCCACAGCTTAGCTGCCTGTGAGCTACCTGGCAGTGAACTTTACCAGGCCATCACTGGTGTAGGGAACAGATATTTGTGGAAAGAACTTTCCCACTTTATTGAAATATATTTGTGTCTTTTTTCTTGGTCAGATTTTGATTGCCTTCTTAGCTACCCACGCTGGGCTTTGAAAAGGCTCAGAAAATGAGGGCAGGCCTCAGGGAGGGAGGGATGTTTAGCTACTGCGCTTGCCTCCTGAGACTCTTCCCTCAGATCGTTGCCTTCAGTGCCGCTCGCTGACTCCGCCTGTTTATAGAACTCAGACATTGTTACGGAACTCCTGGAGCGGGACTGCTACATTTTTTTGAGCTCTGAAACGGGGTATTTCTCAGCTCCGTATCACATTTGGACATATGAATATACTAACAAGATAGAGAGAGTAAGAACTGATGTTTATAAGATAAAGGCACACAAATAATTCATAGGCTCTTTGAAAATAATATTTGAAAAGAAAAGTATATTTGCAAGCAACTTTAAATCCTATCTTAGGAATGTTGGGATATTCCCATTGCAATGAAAGTTAATGAAAGAAGATTGATTATTCAGAAATTTGAAAGAAAACACAAAATATGTACGTATAAAGAAAATAGGTCAGAGTAATAACCCTTTAAAAAAAAGAGGAGGGAGGGAAAACTGTAGTTGCAAAAATAAATGGAAACGCTTCATGGAGTCCCAAAAAAAATAAGGTTATGGTAGACAATCCATTACTTCTTACACTGCATAGGGTGGTGAGGCTTATATTATTAGCCCACAGAGGTATATTCAAAACAGATTTTGTGTTTATATATGAATATAGAGGAACTGTGGGGACTGCATATTCTGCTATAAAACATTTTAAATATTGCAGTTTTCTCATATTCTTGGGTACAGGGTCTGGCATAAAATAGAAGAGAAACATCACTATTGGAGTACAAATATTTACCAAAAATGACCGATAAGACAGGAAAAAATAAAAAGAGTCAGTTAGCCAAGGCATGACAAAGGCCTAATATTAGAGACATTTACATTTTCTAACACATATTGGTGGGCAGGGTCATTGAAATATCTTGTACTTTTATTCCAGGGTTAGGAAAACCTAAGGGTAGTTCGGTTTTTGCCTATTTATACGCTTGTCTATTTATACTCTCCCTACTCATGCTATCTGCTTTAATGGAAGAGAGGCTGTATAATGGAAAGTGAGTTTGCCTCTTCCAGATTTTCCCTGCGTTGTATCTATTACTTACATCTGTGGCCAGCAGCTCTTCCTGGTCATCAATGCTGGGCACTGTGATCTCCCCTTGACTGACGAAGGCAAAGTCATATGGGTTGGTGGTGATCAGGAGCATTTCTGAACACGTGGAAAAGAATAATTATAGATAGAGTTACTTTGGTCATCAGAAACATTTCAGAGGGACTTCTTAGAAGGACTGTTATTATCAATCAAAGATATTTCTTACCAATGAGCTCTGGTTTCTTGTTGGACATGATTTGATAAAATATGTGGTAGCTTCTTTCAGCCTTTAGCTGGAAAGTAACTCGGGACTTCTCTAGCAGATCTAGAAAGTGAGATTAAGCACATTTAGAAGAAGAGGCCACAGTGGAAAATCAATAAAAATAAGATTTTTAAATATATACCTCAAAGGAAAACATACTCTGTGACTAGTATTTATTAACTTACAAGTTTCAATATCTGCAGAAGCCAGTTTGCCTGTGGCCCCAAAATGGATCCTGATGAATTTACCCTTAAAGAGGCAAAGGAGAAGTTATTGTTCATATTAAGGAAGACACTAGTTCTTTAGCTATGGAATGAATAGATGGAAAATATATTGCTATCGGATGTATACAAGAGGCAGTGTTAATTCTCACATGAAAAGGAAGACCAAGAAACTTACAAAGCGAGAGGAGTTGTCATTCCTCACGGTCTTGGCGTTGCCAAAGGCCTCCAGTAGGGGGTTGGCGCTGATGATTTGATCTTCAAGGGTCCCCTTAAGAGAATTGAATAAAACAGATAAAGGAACCCCAGAAAAGAGGAGTTGCTGTTTGCTAAAATAACTTCATTGATCTTTCCCCTTCTCCTTTCCCCTTTTGCAGTAATCTGTAACGTTTGGGTAAGATTTTCTGAAGTGAGTGAGGACAAAGTGTGGTGAGGGGGACACTCCATTGACATGGTCTTGATTTCTGTATCCTTGAGGCCCACTTTTTCCTCCTAATTAAAAGTATCCTTTCGCATACTGAACCTGCCAATATATTTCATTCTCACGAGTCCTTCCAAGAGTTATTTCCCAAATCTGGCATCGTATGCAGTTAGTTGCCATGATTCTGAAGTACTGTGGTCACATTTTAATGCCTTTTAGCTCTTCCGTCCTAGAATGACCATCATACCCACCTGCAGTTTGCCACCGGGAGCAGGTTCCTCCTTTTTCTTCTCCCCAGTAACTGCAATTGTTGCAAAGTACTGGATGACACGCTTCGTGTTCACAGTCTTCCCTGCACCAGATTCTCCACTGTCAAGCCCAGACAGAAGAAAAAGTCAGAATCTATGGCTATAGTAGTAACTGCTACAAGAACCAAAACTCAACAGAAAGAAAAGACAGGAAAAGTACATACGTAATCAGGATCGACTGGTTCTCCCGATCTGAGAAGAGAAACCGAAACACAAGGTGTTAGAAAAACACTTGACACACAGGTTAACACAGTACCTGTAAACTTAAAATTGTCTTTTAAAACATCCCCCTCATACAAAAATAATAACTGTATCAATTGTGCTTTGCTTGTTTCACAAGATACTTTAAAAAAATAAGTAGCAGAAGATGTGCTAATTAATCAGTGTATTAAACTTCCATTACCTTTAATGTGTTAAAATATGCAATGCATTATTTTACCATGTTAGCTGTGAGAATAAACTATCAATATCAGGTGAGTTAATAATAGTTTCATGTCACATTAATCACCTGGTTCATAGTTCAAAATCCTGTCATATTTGTGTCCAATCCAAACTTTAATATAGTAATTGTGATAACTTCTCAGCGTGAAATTCCAAAGTTCAGTTTTTAGAAGAGACAATATATTAGCTATCATTAAAATGCATAATTGATGCCTAAATTTAGTTCATTTTGAGCTGGAATTTGCACAAATTAATTTGGATTTTAGCATGGAAATATAAGCAAAACTCCTTATTTTTGAAACTGGTTCATTTTATTCGAAATATACTTCTTAATTTTATTAGCGCTATTACTATGTTTGTGCTAAATATTTTATTCTCAAAGTACTGGCTCTGTGTCTTCTGTGTTATCAATATACAAATCTTTTATAAGTGGCTATAGAAATTGTAATTACGGACTCACTCACCAGTCAGCATGAACTGATAGGCGTTGTCAGAGATGGAGAAGATGTGGGGCGGGGCCTCCTGGCGCTTTTTGCCTCGGTAGGCGGACACCACCTCGGGGTTGTACACCGGCAGCCACTTATAGGGGTTGACGGTGACACAGAAGAGGCCCGAGTAGGTCTGTAGGAAATGACAAGGTTTCTCAATCAGTAATCACCTCATTAATCTGCCTGGGAAATATATAGAGAGGAACCTAAGTACTGCTTTTAAGGGACCTACGCCTTAAGTTCTCATAAAGCTTAATGGTTTCATTCATTTGCTGCCTCCCTCTAAGCACCTTCGGCTGCACAAAATGCTTCAGTTTTCCAACTGACTCAGTATTAAGTAGATGGCGTTCCACATGCATCTTTTCAAATACGCCAGAATTTACAGCACTAACTGAATGATTGGCCTTAAAATAATGTTACAGTAGCAAAGTCTGAAAATGAAGTCTTTGTTTTAGCTAACACGGGACATGGAGTTACTGAAAAGTAATGTCAATGGGGGCACTCACATAGATCATCCAGGCTGCATAACGCTCTTTGAGGTTGTACAGCACAGCGGGCTCGTGCAGGTGAGTCATCATGGCCATGTCCTCGATCTTGTCATATTTGGGAGGGTTCATTGAGAAGACTTGATCATCTTTAACTGTGACAGTCTTAAGAAAAGAAGGAGCCAGCATGTATCAACTAAAAAGTAGAAAAGTATCAATTATGCCTCTCCCTCCCTCCCTTTATTTATTTATTTATTTTTACTCACAGCTCCACCTTCAGTCTTGACTGTCACCTTCCCCGATTCCCTGCTCTGCACTGTTGCTTTCACATAGGACTCCTTAGGATCCACCACAAAGACAGAATTCTTGGCATCAAAGGGCTTGTTCTGGGCTTCAATTCGCTCCTTTTCAGACTTTCGGAGGTAAGGAGCAGCCTCCCCAAAAACTGCCATCTCCGAGTCGGAACTCATGGCTGCGGGTTATTGATGGCAGCACAGCACAGCACCAGATGTACCTGGAGGGAAGAAACAGTTGGACGATGACCCAGGGTGGGGGTGGGTATGGTCCTGTTACCCTCACGTTTGGTGAGTGGGCTTCACTGGTCATGCTTATTTCCTCACCCCTGCTTTTAGGGTTCCCTCACTCCTGTGTGCGATGTACAGGTTCAGAAAGATTAGATCATTGATTTGACAGCCTTATATTGGTAGCTTAATTTTTGTGAAATTTTAAGCCTCCATTAAATCTTTTGTATCAAGTGAGAAGCATGGAGGAATTGAAGTTTCACTCAGCAACTGACTTGTAATGCCCCGAGTATGTTGGGAATCTTTTCTTTTCCTGCTTGCTTTTCTTTCCTTTTTCTACACATCACCCTTTTTTGACATTGTGATGATACAAAGAATTGGAAAATAACTGTTAACAATGGCTTTACAATCTAAATGGACCTATTTAAGATAATTATTTAAGCAAATTTCCTTGTAGCCCAAATTATTGAAGATGGATGTTTAAACTGGATGTAAAAAGATATTAAAATTAGACATGTGAAAGGTACACCTGTTTTTTGAGAACATAGTCCAGGTTGAAAACACCTAATAAACACAAATAAACTCCTAGTTAACTGACAAGTATTAGGTAATTAAAGGGGAAAGTAAGTACAGCGATAGCTGAAAATCCAACAGATGATATTATCCTAACTCAAAATTATATTTTATCGGCTCTTAAATTATGTAAAAATCAGAAATTATTTAAATAAAATATAACTTTAAAAGTTTCTTGGAGAAAAACATACAAATTTAATAAAATTTTTGTGGTGTTTGCATACTTTTAGTCTATACTTCTCTTTGTTTTTAGCTGGACTTTAGCATACATAACCTTTTTATCTGATTCTTATAGTTTTAGGCCTCTTTCTCCCTCCCTCCCGCTCTTATTTAAAAAATACCAATCCTCTAAATATATCTTCTGAAATGAATAACCAATATAAGGTTTCAAGCCAAAAAAAAACTTAAATTTTTCCCACTGTCAAATTAATTGTGAGAAAATAAGTCCTCTTACCTTTGTGGTGAGGACAGGATAAGTGACTAGAGTTAAAGAAGATGACCTTTGTGAAGCAGAAGTGGGGCTGGTTTGTGGAAAGCAGTGTCCTGGTTGTCAACAGCAACAGAGCGTCAACCTTGTATAAACTTTCCAACAGTCTTGATCAAAACTTCCTCTCAACTCGCAATGTTAGATATGGAAATTTGCTAGCGACTATATCTCTGAAGTCATAGTTTGTACTTGTAAAAGTCTCTTAGTAATACAGTGAAATTTAGACATTTTCAAGGGACAGATACTGAAGCAGTAAATGTTAGGGCTTTTTTTTTTCCTTCAAACAAGAAATGTTATTGTGTTACATTATTTTTTATTTCTGTGCTTGTTTTTACACCAGGCAATTTTGGATTAACTGCCATGGAGAGATTACTATGTACAGTGTATCCACAAAACATAGAAAGGATGTTACCCTTCCCATTTCATGGCTAAAATCAGTCATCTCCCAGCTTGTGGGTCACAAGCCCCCAAGGATCCTCAGGGTTGCTGAAGCAAGTTCTCGAATTCACATGCACGGTGATAATTGCCCCATATTCAACAAGCAGCATTCCCACACAAACAATATGTTTTCTGAATTAATATAGCTGCTATATTGAATATAAACTCATTAAAAATAATTGTTAATGTATGGTAGGTTTTCATCATTATGTATATTCCTAACATAATGCAAAAAAGTACAGGTCCCAGTACTTAGGATTGGGGGAGGTCTATTAAATGCTTTTGGTTCTGTGGAAGGGGTCCTTGGAAACCACTGACTTAGAGCATACATGGCCAGAGCTGGAAGGACCTTAATGGCCACCTAGAATCCAGTCTTGCCATTTTACTGATGAGGAAACTAAGGCTCAGGAAGATGAAGGGCCATTCAGTGACACAGAAGTATAAGCGGTGGCGGTTGGACATGAGTCCTATTCTCCTGAGTTCACACTCGGACTATTAGTGCTAATTCTGCTGCAACACACTATTTCAAGATACCACTGCCCTCACCAGGCAACTAGAGTTAGTGAAAAGCCTGGACTGGCACCTAGAAATCTTGGCTTCCAGATTAACCCATTGTTGATATTACCATTCCATCCCTCATATGTATCTTTATGGTTTTGAACTGCAGTAGTAGTTCACATCAAATGTCACATGGGATTGTTGCATACTGCCTAAAGTTCTAACGACATGTAAAAGAGAATCATCATTAAATTTTGTGTGATTAAATGGCCTGAGCAGTCAAAATTTTATGAGAAGCCACTCTTAGAGAGAATGGCTTGTATCCTATTCCCAATAGTAAACTAAGATATAAAATGGTAGCTTTTTAAGACATAGCAATATAGAGATCCCTTTGTTCTTTAGAGTGTAATAATAGATTACTCTTACCTCTCGTGTTACCAGGTGGAGAAGGTGGCAGGCTCAAAGCAGACAACTACTGTTGAAAGAAAAAACAAACGAGAATGTGGATTCTTTTATTTTTTTTTCAATTTAATCACAAAATACTAGTAATTTATTTTGCAGCACAGTGTCATCCTCAGGAATGTTAGAAAGAAAAATTAAAAGTTGGGAAATGGTAGCCATCTCCCTTAAGGGAATAATAATTCAGGAATGTAGAACTAGCCAAGTGTTCTTCCACGTATACATACCTTAAAGAAATTTGACGAAGGACAGGACACAGGCATCCCGCTTCCACTTTTATAGAGACCTTTCTGCAAACACAGCAGCCTCCTCAGCTGTCCAAGCTGGGAACCTACTTGGCAAAACCTTTTTTTTGGCAATCTCTTTGCACAGTATTTACTGACTGTGGCTGTGAATGGATATAATTAGAAATATTTGTTGTCAACTATAAATGATTTGACAGAGGATAATCTAGGGCTTTTTTAATAGGCATTTGATAGGGGATGGGGATTCAGGCCTTCTAAGGCTGCTTCTTCAGCGTTGCTGTTGCGTCATTCATCACAGGACTCAAAGCCAGGTTCCCATTTACTCTCCTGCCTATAAAATCAGTCTGGCAGAATGAGCCTGATGTGAGGAGTTCAGGACTAATTAATTCGTTAGCACTTAGAGCCACTGAGAAGCTGGGATGAATTTTAGACCTGACGCTATGAGCGGAAGCAGTGAGTGATGGATAGTAAGGCAGAATTCCTAGCCCATGTCTGGATTTTAGAACCACTGGCGTTAGATTCTTTTAAAGTCTGAAAGTCTAAACATGAAGGAGAAAATTAACTCTTAGATTGGGCAATGCTGATGGCCATAAGGGATTTAGAATAGATATAAACACTTCTGCTCCTTTTCTGGAGGACGCACCACAGATGTCTCCAGCTCATATGTTTTCACTGAGGGGACAGCAGAATGCTGTGTGAGGTTCCATGCATGCTTTCACTGCACAGTGGATGGAGACACAAACATGCATTTCTAGTTCACGGGCAAATCCTCACGACTAGCTGTAGCTCTAATGAGGTGGGTACTACATATTTTAATTTAAAGTGGGAGGAAAGACAATATTCTCTCTGTGAATTGAAAAGATGAATGGGCCATCACATATGAGCGTGATGCTTTTAAATTGGATTTTGGTGGTTTTGCTACATACACAGCTGTTGCTGAATATGAAAGGAAATCTATCTACCCTAAGTGTGTCCCTAAGATCTGGTGTGATATTTTCAACTGTCATCTGCTAGCTTAAATTACTGATTAATGTGATTACAGTTTTTATACATCCCGTTGACTTAGAATTTCTCTTTAACACATAATAGATTGAATCTTTTCTACTTTTTATTTCTTTTGATACAATACTGTGGAATAGCTGGTCAGACCTTTTTTTTCTTTAAATGTCCATGGAAATGATTCTTAGAAGCCTAGGGACTTACCCAAAATATTAAGCTCTAAGCCAGAAAGAAGAAACATATGATTTGTCTCTAATTTAAGATTTTCATAACTCACTTATTTTTATTTCTTTTCAATTTAATGTCTAAATCATAGACATAGATATCATCAAACATATGTACTACTTTTGGAACTGAAAGAGAAAATAAGAAACTGTGAATGAGACTAGGGCACACAGGCTAAGTTACACAGCTCTGGCTGGTGAGGGCTCTGCCTAAAAGTCAGAACTTCGACCAACCGCAGAGACGCTGATCATTGAGACCTTGAACGCTCTGAAATAAGACAGTGACAATGTAGTGCAGACGGGCATGGACCACCAGGAGTGCCTCAGAGGACCTTGCAGAGCTTGGATAAGGAGGAAGAGAATCAACACTGAGTAAAGGAGGAGATATTTCCCTCACACTTGCTTTTCTAAGGACTGTCTAAATAGGAAATACAGGGAAGATAACAGCTTTCTTGTATGTGTGTGGTTCTTTATGATTAGATATGGGTGGGAAGGAGATTGCTTTGGAAGGTGTATTTCAGCAGTCTGGATAAAAACTTCTCTCCCTCCTCAAGATTTGGAAATATTTTCTCCTGTGATCTTGTACTTCTTTATCAATTAAAAACATAAAACTGGTGAGAACATAATATTTACTTCACCTAATAGAGTTGTGTGGATTAAATTAGATTATATAAGTAAGTTATAGTATATAATAATTACATAAGTAATGTATTATAGATTATTTTACTATATCATAAGTGGAAATTATACCTAATTTATATGTAACGTTATTTCATTTATATACACATACAGACACACATACGTACAATGCTTAGAACAGCATCCACCAGGGGCTGCTGAAGTAGACATTTCTTAATTAGAAGTAACGATTACAATGACATGTTGATATTTCTCCCAAATATATCCTCCCAGATATACCCAGGGAGTCAAAGTGGTGGTTAGGAAATGTCAGTGAACAGGATTATTTTGTTGTTTTTATGCTTTTCTTATATAAATTGTGTTTAAAAATACAGTTGGGACCTAGGTTGAAGAAGATGTTTGTGCCCTAGCATCTGTGGTGTCTAGCATGACAGTATGATCATAATAAAACCCCTCACTATTTGGCAAGTGAGATTGTTGTTTGTATTTATTAAATTTTTCTAGGGCTTCAATGGGTCATCACTACTGAAAAGAAGTTGTATATTCACTTTTTAAGTCAACTGCTTATTACACTTTAGAGTTCCCATTCTAGCAAGTGGGTATAATCACTTACTCATTTACCTGTTCAATACATATTTATCGAATGTCCACTACAAAAATTGTCAAAACCCATGCCTTCATGGAAATTTCAGTGAATGGGGGTGGGCATACACAAACAAATAAACAACTTAATACATTGTGTGCCAGAGAGTAGTGAGTGCTAAAAATAGAGCAGAGTAAAGGGGAAAGGGAGTGCTGTACCAAAGTGGGTGATCCGGAAAGTCTTCTATAATATGGTGAAAGTTGTGTAGTAGTTAGAGGGCAGTGAAAAAGCAAGCAGTAGGGACACCTAGAAAAAGAGTGTTTCGGACAAAGGGAGCAGAGAGTACAGAGTCCCTGGGGCAGGAGCACACCTACTCGAAGAGCAGCGAGGAAACCTGTCATCAGAGCAAAATGGGCAGGGGGAGAGTGGCAGGAGATGAGGTAGGGAGGGCCATGTAATGTAGGATCTTCTGGGAACTTTGTCCTTTCATCTGACTGAGATAAACCAGGAAGGAAATTTAGGAAGTGGAGCAATGTAATCTGACTGAAGATTTTAAAGAACCACTCAGATACTTATACTGAATGTAGACTGTGGGCTGCAAGGGAAGGCCAAGCATAGGTAGCAGGCTAGCGCCACAACGTAGACGGAACATAATGGTGATTTGGGCCATGTTCCAGTCACAGTAGCTGAATAACAAATTACCCCAAGCAGAAGGGCTTAAAACAGCCTTTTCATTCTGCTCATGAATTCTATGGGTCAGGAATTTGCAATGTCGAAAGGACACAGCAGTCTGTTCTACAATATCTGGAACCCCTGACAACCCCAGGCCTGGGGGTGATTCAACATCTAAGGGCAAGTGTTATGTATCATAATAAAGGTTAGAGAAGAAAAGCATTGTTGAGAAGGGTAGCTAATAAATGAAGTGGTATTTGGAGAGAGACGTGAGGCCAAGGGAAGCTTTGTTGAGAGACTGGAGAGACCAAGCATACTTGTGTTGATAAGAAGGATCCTACAGGGTTAGACAAACTGATGATGCAAGAGAGGTAAGGGATAATTGTGGGACACAGGCAAGAGGGGCTGGGCTCTGATGGAAGCAGGGATACCTCATACATTAGGCGGGAAGACAGAGAGTGAGGGCAAGATGCAGGTTAGCTGGTAGATTTGCTGGTAGGAAGGTGAAGGAATTTCTATTTGCTTGCTTCTGTTTTCTCAAGGAAGTATAAGGCAAGGTCATTGGCTGAGAGCGAGGGCAGTGGAGGAGGGTATAGCAAATGTACAGATAGAAGATGTGAAGTGTTCATTTTGGAGAGGAGGTGTCCCAGGCTTTCCCAGAAGTATTGAGTTATAATCATGAAGCTAAAGTGAGACCAGTTCAGTAGATCTGTATGTTTTTCTCCAGCAACTTTAGTTGCTTGGATGTGACCATAGAAAATATGAACAGTGAAATACAGGGAGAGGGGCAAGGAGTTAAGCATCTTTTCAAGTGAGCGATTATAATACTAGACCGCCAAACTTAAGCTTGCATAAGGGAGAAACTGAGAATAGAAAGGCACGTATCAGAACAATGAAGAAGCGGCATGGGTCAATGGTTAGGCAGTCCGGATGACGTCAAAGAATTGCAGGGATGGGCTGTCTGGAGTAGGTGGCAGAGAGGAAGAGGAGACAGTGGACAGAGATTGACTAGAGTAAGGTTCTCCTGGCTGTGGTGTGTAATGCTTTTTGATATGCTCTTAGATTCAATTTGCTAATATTTTGGGGGGATTTTTGCATCTGTATTAATAAGATATATTGGCCCATAGTTTTTCCATCTTGTAATGTCTTTATCTGGTTTTGTTATTAAGATCATACTGGTCCTACAGAATGAGTTAGAAAAATGTCCCCTTTGCTTTTGTTTTCTTGAAGATATTGTGGTGAATTGGTATTATTTCTCCTAAATGTTTTGTAGAATTCACTAATAAAAGCTTCTTGACCTGGTGCTTTTTTTGGGGGGGGGCTTATTAGTTATTGATTCAATTTCTGTAATAGATATATGCCTCTTCAGATCATCCGTTTCTCCTTGTATGCTTTGGTAACCTGTGCAGAGGCTGAATGGGATGCTTGAAATTGGGGGTTTTGTAAAGGTACAAATATTCATAATGACAAAGTCGGTCATGACTATATGATTTATCACTCTGAAATGAGAACTTGCCTTGAGATAAGGCAGATGCAATAACTGAAGAGGAAGGATAAGGCAGGGTGCATTAACTGAGTAGAAGACATAAGACAGGATGGAATAACTGAACAGGAGAGATAAGACAGATGCAGTAATTGAAGAGGAGAGATAAAAAGGGATGCAATAAATGAGAGGGAGGGAGGGAGAGAGTGAGAGAACAACATGTAATAACTGAATGGGAGAGATAAGACAGGATGGAATAGCTGAAAAGGAGAGATAAGAAATAATGCTGTAAATGAAAGAGGACATGGAAAGGACAGAGAGGAAGAGAGAATAAGATGTAATTAATGCAAATGAGAGATAATAAAGGGAGGAATAACTGAACTGCAAAGGTAAGACCAGATGCAATAAGCAGATAAGATAATACAAGATGCAAAATGATGAGAGAGACAAAACAAGATGGAATAACTGGAAGAGATGAGACAGGTCACAGTAAATGAAACTGAGAGATAAGATAGGATACAATAAATATATGGGAGAGATAAGAGGATTCAGTTGCTGAACAAGAGGGTTATGACAAGGCACAGTAACTGAGCAGGAGATGTGGACAGGATGCAATAACTGAATGTAAGAAATATGACATGATAGAATAACTCAGTGGAAGAGATTAGGCAGGAAATGATCATTGAACAGGAAAAAGTATTAGGTAATTGCTCTAGGGAGATTCTTCTTCGTACCAGGGAAGGCATCTTAGATCTGGTGTCTCTGAAGGATGAGTAGGGTGAACTTACAAAGAAGGAGAAGGAACATTATGGTCAGGGGCAAAAGGACCAGAAAGAATATGATAGTGAAAGTGAAGGTTTAATTCTACATGGGTGTCACTGAACATGTAAGAGTGGATACCTTGACTTCTAAAGAAGGCATTAAAGGAGTAACATTTAAATTGAGCCTTAAAGAAAAAGTAAACATTTGCCAAATGGAAAGATTTGGAGGGCACATAGGAAGCAAATTCAAGAGTATGGAAACATTCATTCTTTCAAAATACAATTTTTGAGCATGTACTCTACTCAAGCATGATGCCAAGTCAAGGGATACAGGGATGAATGAGACCCCCTATCTACACTCATGGTGAGGTATATTCATGGAACTGGGGGGAGTCAGTGCAGCTGAAACCTAAAGACGGAGAAAGAGTGTCTCACGTTGAAGCTTGCTAGGTCAGCAGGTCCATCTTCAGGATTTTAGTCTTTATACTAAGAGCAAAGGAGTGGTTTTAAGCTAGAGAGTGATGTGATCAGATGATTGTTTTTAAAAAGATTTCTCTGGCAGTAGTTCAGATTTTGCCACGACGCTTTAGACATGGGAAAGAATAGATGTGTGAGAGACCAGGTAGTAGGTGACTCAGTCTGGATGAGGGCTATGGCAGAAAAAGAGAGAGAAGTTGATGATTTTGAAAGCTATGTAGGAGTAGTAAAGAAACAACATAATTATCGATTGGATATGGGTGAATGAAGACAGGTAGATTTCGAGACTGATTCCTAAATATTTAGCCTGAGCAACTGAATGGTTACTATTGCCACCCACTTGAGGAACAGTATAGGAACACAAGGGAGGCTTTAGGGAGAGGAGGAGAGGATCGTGAATTCAATTTGAATGTGTTTAGTTTGAAGGGCTTATTTGCAGAGATACAAAGTCTGGAGCTCAGAATAGAGAACTAGAGTTGGGATGGATATTTGGAATTTGTGGGTTATAGATGGCAAAGAATCTGGGGGAGTAGATGAGATGATCCAGGAGAAAATGTAAAGCGAGAAGAGAGGCGCCTAAGATGGAAACTTGAGCCACATCACACTGACTTCACAAAAACATTTGATGGTTAGGCAGAGGCCGATGAGCTGATGAAAGAGAGGAAAAGAGAAGCTGGAAAGCCAGAACTGTAGAAAACCAGGGCAGGACTGAGTTTTGGAAATCAAGGGAAGAGGACATTTCCGATAAGAGAGGATGACGAGACGTATTATATGTAGTTAGAAGGTCCGTTTAATTAAGGATTGAGAATTGTTCATTTAATTTAGCAAAAAAAGAAGTCACGGGATGATAGTGAAATTCACTTAGGTAAAGTACAGGGAGCAAAAGCCGGATTGGAGTGAGCAGAGGAATAGGTGGGAGGTAAGGAAGTGGAGACAGTGTATCCAGAACTCTTGAGAAATTTTGTTGTTAAGTAGGAAAACGAGACAATAATTAGAGAAAAAAATGGATAAAGGGAGAGCTTAAGAAAGGACCCAGTAGAGTGGGAGAGATCGGAATAAAAGTGAGGGGAAAGGGTGGCTCATTTTATAAATATTTTAAAGAGGGAGGGGATGTGTTTCAGAGCCGGGCAGGGGAGGTGGCTCTTAACTGGAGGAGAGACCCCGATAGGGAAAGGAAGAAGATGGCTTGGCAGTAGAAATGTAAGGCAATTTTCATCCAGGGGCATCTACTTTTTTCTTTCAAGCAGGATGTGAGACTATTTTCCAGGGCCAAAAGGGCAAATGGAAGTTTGGGGAGAGTGGGGAAGATTTCAAGTAGAGAGAAGTAGAGTGTTTGAGCAAGTCGACGATATTCACTCCAGCACTGAAGGCCCAGTGGGGTTGGTGGTTAAGAATTTATAGTGGCACCATTTTCTCTGAAGTGTGAAGTAGTAAATTACCAGATTGACTCAGGCTTCGTGTTTTTCTATTCAAGTATAATAGAGGGATAGGAGATGGCAAAGGAATTTTAGGGTGTTGTCATGAGAGAGGACAAAAAGATAGATGATGAGTTTTTGCTTAGTTGGGAGAGAAATAAAGGTAAAATAGGGGCAGATGAAAATGAATGAAGTAAAAGGCCAGAATGCTGGAAGCTTCAGTGGTGTTGAAGACCTGTGATGTTGGGAGTAGTTCAACAAGCAAGCTAGAGAATCAGGAAAGGGTTGCCTGGTTTGGCGACTGTGAAGGTGGGGCATTTCCTGGAGTGAGGCTGTGGACGAGGCAGAATGGAAGGGAAGGCAGTGGAGGGTGGGGATCAGTGTATCGGGTGAATGATTCGTGTGGACATTGACGTCCCCCAGAACTGTGATAAGAACTGGGTGAAGAGAGAAGAGGTGCCAGAATCTTTAATGAATGAAGAGTCAGTCGATAATAGCGATAAGTATGAGGAATAGTTGAAGAGTGTGAATCTCAAAAAAGGAGGAGCTTTTTTACAAGAGCATAAGCAGCCATGGAGCCTGAAGGCCAGGAGCGGATTTTGCATCTAGCTCAGGATTAAGGAGTTCTGAGAGCAAGAGAGAATAATGGTTAGCACTTAAGAGAGCTTCTGCGGAAGCATTGTTTTCAGGGAGAGGCAGGTTGCAATTTAAACCAAACAGTGGGGGAGGATGTCCCAGGGACATAAGAACCCCATGCTTTTCAGGAGGGTCAGTATTAGGTGAGGGTACAACTAAGATTGGCTATAGTTATCAGACCGTATCTTCCTTTCCTATGTCTTTACCTAACATTTGTCTGTTAATCGATTCATTTTCTTATTAAGTGAATAACCAAATGAAATGGCAATGTGGAATAGGCTGTAACCTTTAGCAGGACATTGGATAACATATTGAGGACTGTTAAGTGTTTTATAAATTACTTTAAAGAGAGTTCAAGGTGTCGCATTAGAGTAATCAATTCAACAATCAATACAAAATAAGTGAAGGCACATAACAACCCAGAGGGAAACTTCCCAGGAGCCAAAGTCCAGAAGTGTGTAGCTCTATAATTTAACCTACTGGATAACAAAATTAAAAACATTTAATTTTGTATTGTTTCTCTTAAATAGGTTGTATACTGTTCTTGTAAAATCTTTGTTATAGTCCTAATAGACAAGATGCTTGCTTGCTCCCTGTCTGTAAAAAATTAGATAAATAGAAGGCCCGCACTACCCTCAGCAGATGTAATTCTGTAGTAGTGATATCAACAAAACTGCCTCTCGGCGTCCCCTGCTCCAACAGGGACACCTATGGTTTAGAGCACTGACTGCTTGTCATTGACCCGGCTGCTCCTCTCGTCATTCATTTTTGCTGACTAAATCCTTCTCTGTAAGAGAGAAACAAAATGTTTTTCCTTCATTTGATGCATAAAAAGGTAAACTGACCCACTTGGGGAAAAAGAGACACAAATTCTTTGCAAATAAATTTTTTATCTGCAAAAACTTTAAGTACAAAACAGAGTGACAAAGATTTTCACATTGTGTGCATTTCTTTGGTCACCTTTCAGCATTTGGATGAATTACTCTTCACTGATGATTTTGGTGTGAACCTCGCGGCTCTTCACCCGCAGCTTGTTGACCTGGGACTCGGCGATGTCCGCCCGCTCCTCGGCCTCCTCCAGCTCGTGCTGGAGCTTGCGGAACTTGGAGAGGTTGACGTTGGATTGTTCCTCCTGAGAATGAATGGAGATGCATTTTAGAGTGATTAAAGTTCAGAATTTCCAGTTTTTTAGGTCAGTGGGTCTGAAATTCCTGTTTTCTTCTTGCACTGCAGATCTGCTCTTCCCTTCGTTCTCCTTTTTAGTAATATGCCATCCACCTGTTTACTCGAACCATAACTTGACAAATTACCTTTGATTTTCTTTCTCTCACTTCCCAAGTGCAACTCTTTAGCATATCTTGTAGTTTCTACCTCCAAAATATCCCACTTCCCTTTGTATGTTCCATTAGTATCTTAATCCAAGCCATGGGATCACCTGAAAAGCCTCCTACAATGTTCTGCTGTACCAGCCTAGTTACCCAACAATCATTCTCCACATAGTAGCCAGAATACTCTTTTTAAAAAAATATGTATAAATCAGGGCATGACTGACCCAATGGAAAACCAATTCTGTGGCTTCCCAGTGTCCCACTGCACTTAGAATAAAAGCCAGACTTCTTATCATGACCTAGAAGACCCTGTGTAGCTCCTCCTGCAATGGGACAGCTCTTCAGCTCTGTCTCTACTGCGGTCTCCCTTGTTCTGCTTCTTGACCCAGATTCCTGTCCATTCAAAAGCTTTGCATTTGCTTTTCCCTATCCCTAGAACATGTTTCCCCGGCTCATCAAGTGGTAGTTTCTTCTCATTCTTCCTGCTTTCATTGAACCATTTCTCTTTAATCTTTTCTCATTTTACCCTTTTTATTCTTTCATCCCTTTAACCAAATTGGCTGGGACCTATCTGAGAACGGGAGGCTGCCCAGTCACCCCAAGGGGTTCGGTACTCACCGCTTCCTCAGCTTGTCTCTTGTAAGATTTCACCTTTGCTTGCAGTTTATCTACCAGGTCCTGGAGCCTTAGTACGTTCTTGCGGTCTTCCTCGGTCTGAAATAATATTTTAAAGACTGAGTTTCTTGAAAGTACAAATACCATCATATTTTGTTGTATCTTTGGTTTTTGATCCTTTGCAGACCAGAGTGAAAACACAGACAGGCCGTTTTCCTTACCTGGTAAGTGAGTTCCTTCACTCTTCTTTCATGTTTGCGTAGACCCTTGACAGTTTCAACATTGCGCTTCTGTTCACTTTCAACTTCTGCTTCAAGTTCACGTACCTGCGAAAAGATGGGCATTTTAAAAACATTTATTATAATGCATCCACTGGATTTCTACTCTTCATATGGCCTGTAGTATGTCTTTTTCTCTGCTTTATATGTATTTTTTGATGCCCTAACCTAATCTCCCCCCTTATCAGCTCTTAGCAGCAAGGAATATCTCTCATTTGTCTCTGTAAGCCATGCATTATTTAGTAGTGCGAGGTATTCAAAAATCATGTGTCGCATTGGAATGAGATGGAAAATATGCTGATCAGAAGACCCACCCTGGCTTCCAGCTTCTGGATCTGCTTCTTCCCACCCTTCAGGGCCAGCTGCTCAGCCTCATCCAGGCGGTGCTGCAGGTCCTTCACCGTCTGCTCCAGGTTCTTCTTCATCCGCTCCAGGTGGGCGCTGGTGTCCTGCTCCTTCTTCAGCTCCTCGGCCATCATGGACGCCTAATTAGCAGATAAATCAGGAAATGAGGAAAGCTGCTGATGGCAGGTAGCGCACGTGTATCAGTAAAACAAACGCTCATCTCACATCGGTGATGGCCTTCTTGGCCTTCTCTTCCGCGTTGCGAGCTTCCTGGACAATGTCCTCCATCTCTCCCTGGATTTGGGAAATGTCTGTCTCCAGCTTCTTCTTGGTGTTGATCAGGCTGGTGTTCTGGTTAAAATATCAAATTTAGAAATACTAAGTACACGAGAGCAAAGTTAGGATGCCCGCTGTTCTAATGAAATCACAAACTAATAATTAAATCAACTGATTACTACATCAGTTGACAATGTATTTTTAAAAGACAGCCAACTCTAGATGTCAGAGTTCAGATAAGCAAAAGTATTGTTAATGCAATATATTAAATGTTTTAAACTTTATCCTCCATGAAACATTATGAATAAATTTTTAGATAATACTAAGATATGAGCAAGAATTTGATTTTTCTTCCTCTATTTTTCACTATTCTCTTACTGTCTACTCACCTGGGTGTGCAGGAGCTGGACACGCTCACTGGCGTCCAGCAGCTCCTGTTCTGCGACTTTCCTGCTCCTCTCCGTCTGCTCCAGGGTGGCCCGCAGCTCCTCGATCTCGGCCTGCAGCAGGTTGGCTCTGCGCTCCACCATGGCCAGCTGCTCCTTCAGGTCCTCCTGGCCCCGGAGAGCGTCATCCAGGTGGATCTGCGTGTCCTGTGGCGTGAATGATCATTGAGACATTTTGTTCACAGGGCTTCAGTCACCCCGACGCCCTGGGTGCATCTCCTGAACCCCCTTGCCTTAAGAATGCCTTGGGTGTTCCTGTAGTTCCTCAGGGCCTCGGCGGCCATGCGGTTGGCGTGGTTCAGCTGGATTTCCATCTCATTCAGATCCCCTTCCATCTTCTTCTTGATCCTGATGGCATCGTTCCTGCTCCTGATCTCAGCGTCCAGTGTGCTCTGCATTGACTCCACCACTCTAACGTGGTTTCTCTTCAGCTGGTCAATTTCCTCATCCTTTTCAGCAATTTTCCTGTCAATTTCAGACTTGACTTGGTTCAGCTCCAGTTGGATGCGCAGGATCTTTCCCTCTTCATGTTCAAGTGATGCCTTAATGACAGCAAGAGGTGACATTAGCAGGGAATGAATGTGTTTAGTATTCTAGAAATAGGAATCCCTAGTTTTGTTTTACCATAACACATCTTTATTCCATTGTTGTAGAAATTTCTACAGTGTGTTATTGTTGGTTTTATATACTCTGTCTCCTCAGCTAGATAGTGCCCCTGAGGGCAAGGCCCTTAACTTCATTTTTGTTTTCTCGTGTCTATCAGCTTTTCTGACATATAATTCTAATAGTCGGGTATGTGGTCAATCCTCCAGCCCCATACTTGTACGCAGAGTAAAAATTACTTGTCTTTTCTCTTGATTCACCAGTTCTTGCATGCTATAGACACTAATTTTTCTCAGAATTGTTTTTGAGTACAATAATGCCTACCTCTGCCTCCTCTAAAGCAGCCTGAAGTTCAGACTTTTCTTGCTCAATTTGCTTCTTTATTTTCTCCAGTTCATGGATACGTTTCCCTCCTTCTGCAATCTGCTCCGTGAGATCAGAAATCTCCTCTGTTGGTGAACAAAAATATACAAATTTGTTCAGTGAGGGAAAACATTGTTTTAACTCTTTTGTCAAAGGTAAATGTACTCACGTTGCAAATTCTTATTTTCCCGCTTCAAGGTTTCAAGTTGGTCTAAGGACTCCTCATAAGCATTCTTAATCTTGAACAGCTCGGTGCTGAGGGAGCGAGACTCCTTCTGGGAGGCCTCAAGTTCAGCATGAGTTTCTTCATACTTCTGTTTCCATTCTGCCAGGACCTGAGGGGCAAGGAATAGTCAAGAAATTTAGTGGAGAAATTTTGATGTAATGAAGCCATTTATTCTAGCAATCCTCAAACAGCTGAGATGCCTGGGACTGAAAAAATTATTATGAATGAGAACAGTAAGAACCACAGGATCTCCCCACCCCATCCATGAGACAGGAGCTACGGAGAATAGCCCTCAGGCAGCTGGAATAAGGCGCACCGAGTGGCAGGCTACCTTTAATCATATGTTGGACGCTGAGGCAGAACCTTCTTCAGAATTTACCTTATCGAAGTTCCTCTGCTTCTTGTCCAGGGCTGCGCAGGCAGCGTTAGATCTCTCCACGTCGAGCATGAGGTCCTCGACCTCGTTCTGGAGCCGCTGCTTCGTCTTCTCCAGGGAGGCACACTTGGCGTTCACGGCTTCTACATGCTCCTCAGCGTCCTGCAGCCGCTGGGCCAGCTTCTTCCTGAGAAGTGAATTAGGGACAATAGAAGTGAATAGTCATCAGTGGGGCTGGGTGTGCAGAGTGGGTACAAGAGGATGATTTCCACAGTCAGGCTCCTTAATACTTTGCATTTAAAACTGGTCTTCTAGGTCTAGTTCTGTATTAACTCATTCCCACTCTCCTGCCAACCAAATACTGAAAACAACCCAAATTTCAATATCACTGTACTTCGTAGTCTGGCTTTAAGGCAATCATGATCAGCCTAAGCCAACATTTTGCCCTTCAGGGTAGCTGGTTCAGTCTCCCTTGAGACAATATTAATATTTCCCTTGAATTGCTGTTATTTACTGTTTTCTCCACTGAATTTTGATCTCCAGAGAGTAGAGTCTGTATTTTGCTATTTTTTTTGTGTATTCTTGTAGGCTGTCATACATATTAAGTGCTCAGATGTTATCTTAATTGAATTCAAATAAAGTATACTTGATTTTGTCTAATTGTCTAATTATATCCCTTATTTTCCTAGCTTTTCATAAATCCTTTAATAAGAAACTTTCCCAAATCTATATAAATTTTGCTTTGAGAGCTCTACTAAGAATCTATTCTAAGACATTCACCAAAACACTATAATTCCAATGATAGGGATGTACATTAGTTGTAGACTAAATGAGTAAATCTCTCCTTAAACTTTCTGTTGAATAAGTAGGGCCCTTTCTGTTCAAATTTTTCTCTTAACACTTAAGTCTTGAACTTTTTTATTGCATTATATATTTAGTCCTTTATGAAATAATTTTATTCCTCATTACAGAATTTTATGTCTTTTTTACTTTATTGTCTTTAACAATATATTTATTCCTCCCCCCCTTTTTTCAGCATAACCATATTTTCATATCTCAAAAGGAGGATCTGTACTTTAAAGTCTAATTATTTTTCTCTCACATACCTATCACCTTGGACCAATATTTTTCTTAGTTGCTGAGAGAGAAGAGAGGCACAAGAAAGTACAATTAGTTCTTATTCTATCTACACTCGTATAGATAGAATGATGGCAAAAGTTGTCCCTTTTAAAAGCAATCATTCGGTTTCCTCTTGCCTTACATCCTTTCCCTTTCTACTTGCTAGCTTAATTTCTTTCTTTAGACAGCTTAGAGTATTTTTCTTGCTTAGTTTTATGTTCATGCATGTTTTTATCCTAGTTTTTTATTTGCTTTGGGGGCAGTGGATACTTGCCCATTCATAGTGGTAGCAGAAGCACTTGTTAACAGAGATACTTCATTTCAACTAAGTTTAGAACATACTTGGCCTCCTCCAGCTCCTCTGTGCGCTGGATGGCGTCTGTCTCGTACTTGGTTCTCCACTGGGCCACCTCACTGTTGGCCTTGGACATTGCCCTCTGCAGCTCAGCCTTGGCTTCCTGTTCCTCCTCATACTGTTCCCGCAGCAGGTCGCAGTCGTGACGGGAGGACTGCAGGGCGTGGGCCAGGGCACTCTTGGCCTGAGAACATAGAGATTGGTGATTTAATTTTATATATTTAAAGTGATATTGAGTACCCAAGCTCCTGTAGGTCACCGGAAGAAAACATGTAGAAGTCAGCAGAAACAAGGATAATGACAAGAACTGCAATAACAAGTAGGGCTCACCTTTATCTCCTCCTCAAGCTGCCTTTTCAGTTCCTCAATCTGTTGTGTGAATGCTTGTTTGCCCCTCGAGAGCTGGGAAACTAAAGAGTCCTTTTCATCTAACTGGCGTGAATATTCACCTGTAAGGATCAAAATCCAGAAAATTCAACTTTGCTTTGGAAATCGAAGCTCAAAATTAAAAATGGAGCAGGGAAAGGGAGCTGAGTCAAAACATGATGGAGATCATGGATTATACAGCAAACCACCAACATCCACTTCAACCCTGACAAGAACATCTATGTAAAACTGAGGAGTATGGAAAGTGTTGAGGCAGATGATGTGCTTATGAAGAACACAAGGATTTTGGGAGGTATTTAAGATTATTTGATTACCATAAAAATTGTTAAGAAACATGGAAAGAAATATAAGTCAAACCAACAAAACACTGTCTAAGGCAATAGTGTTTTACTAGTTTACCTTCCACTGAAAGTTGATTGAAACAATTATTCTGTCGAAAATAGGAGACTTAGAGCAATTCCTTCTGTAAGTAGAAGTGATGTTCAAAAGAAAATTGTGGAATCGTTTTTATCTTAAGAAATGATCAAGTATTCTTCTACTCCCAAAGGAGTTGATTTATGGGATAACTAATCAGTTCGTAAACTAAATGGCCTTTACATTGATCTCCAATTCTTTAAGCATCATAATTCAGAAAATACATTACATTATATTAAATATAGAGGAAAACTTTTCAATACCATTTTTGAACTGATTACCTGGAAGCCTTATCTCTAACATTTCATAAGAATCACAACTTGCTTTTTTTTTTAACCACTAAATTGCTAAGTGCAAACACGTAATGAGGAAGAGAGACTACAAGAGCATTTTGATTCTTTTATAAGACAATTTTTCTTTTTCATAAAAAGTGTACTTACCATTTCTATAACATTAATAAGAACTTTTGTGCTTTGTTCTAGAAAGAACAGTATTTGAACGATCAGGAAAGAGTAAAGTGGTTCCAGCACTTTGAATTACCTATTGATTTAATAGTTCAGATGACCTATCAACAGTTTCCATCATGCTACTTCCCTCTAGGGGAGAACTGTGGTCAAAAGATGGACAAGTTGATAGGGCGAGGGATGAATGCAGAGACTCCCCAGTTTGGATATTCAAAATGCTACAGAGGTCACTTGAGTGCTCCTAGGCTGGAGCGTGATCCTGAATATTGCCCTACTTCACTGCGGTAGCTGCCAGCAATTGGGAAAACTTCAGGAAAACAACTGGAGTAATTGTTCTTGGACAAGTCATTGAATCACTGCCATAACTTGTCATCTTTAAAATGGGGATAACATTATACAGGCTATTAAGAACAATAAAGAAATAAGTAACTAGTGGAAGCATTTTGAAAAGTTAAATTTTGTGAGGATATACTTTTTATGTAGTAACTTTTTAGTTAGAGTCGAACCTGCTTTAAAACGTTAAAAAAAATCCAAAACCTAGATTTATTATAAAAAACAAACAAAAATAAAACAAAAAGAAAGCTGTTCATGTTCATGGTCAGTGATATTTGTTCATGTGAGGGGGTACCTCCAGGAAGGTAATATATGATGTCAAATAAGTCGATGCACAGTTTTTCAACAAACTGGGCATCCAAGGTAAATTTGTTATTCAAGGTCAACACTAGTAAGTGGCCCACCTGCTTCCGTCTGCAGGCGAGCTCTCTGAGCGGTCAGGTCATTGATCAGCCGCTGATGCTCGTCTTCCTTCGATTTCAGTTCACTCAGTTGATCCTCTAGAGTGCGGCACATCTTCTCAAGGTTCCCCTGCATTCAGAAGGTGGCAGAAGATACCTCAAGCAAGCGTTTGGACCATAGAAATTGTTATTAATCCCAACTATTCAATAGGAGCTGTAATTCTCATTTATTTTGAGAATCAACTATTTTTACAAACAAAAATAACAGGCCTTAGACTGTTATGGGAAGAGTAACAAGATACAGAGTCTATTTGTGAATTCATCTTGACTCAATTGGCTTATCTTAATAGGAGAATAATTTGATTTAGCTCATGAGATTTTTTTGAGAAGTAAATTATGTGTATGTGCTTAAAAACAAAAAGCTCAATTGAGGTGAAGTATTTAAAAAATCTCAAAATGTATAGTTGAATTGTTTTTGATTTGAAAGAACTTAAGTTTTCACTGTGCATATTCTTCGGATATGGCTCTTCTCTCATAAAGAGTGAGCACTTTACCCTGTCACACCTGAGTCACCCCTCCCTCCAACAAGCCCCCTGCCTTGTCCTTCCATAGCCTCCCTCCAGTTACTAATGATTCTTAAATGGCTCACTCACACCTGTGTTCCAGAAACCATGACTTTACCTTGGCTTTGGTGACAGTCTCCATGTTGCTGCTAAGGTCATCAATCTCCATCTTCATCTCGCTCTTCTCCTTCTCCAGTTTCTGCTTCACCCGCTGCAGGTTGTCTATCTGCTCCCCGAGTTCAGCCACGCTGTCCGCGTGCTTCTTCCTCAGGGTGGCTGCCGTGGCTTCGTGCTGCAGGGTGGCCTCCTCCAGGTCCCTGCGCATTTTCTGGAACTCGGCCTCCCTCTTCTTGTTCATCTCGATCTGGGCGGAAGTGGCCCCTCCAGCTTCTTCCAGCCGCTCGC
>PVJD01013319.1:0-34672 GCA_004026545.1 Mormoops blainvillei
GGAGGTGAACCAGGCTGAGGCGGGAATTCTCAAGATTTCAGCAGGAAGGCGTGCAGAAATCCACCCCGCTTCCTCTCACACGGGGCCCCATGTCCACCACCGACTGTGTCTGGGGTGCTCCAGGGCTAGGGCACCCGGGGCTGGGGCTAGGAGCTCAGTGTGTAGTTATCTTACGGGCCAGTTTGCCCATGTTAGAGGAACGCACTATGGCCAAGGTTAGGGGTTGCATCATGGACAACTTGAGGGCTCGCTGCACTGAAGGTTGAAAAAATGTCAGCCTGTCACGCAGGGCACAGGAAGCTGGGCTCTGGCCAGCTGCTGTGTGAGGTTAGTGATGGACTCTCTGCCTGCACCTGCCCCACCCAGATCCACTCTGCGCCCATCCTCCGCGTTGCACCCTCAGGCCTAACACTGTCCGGGGCCTCCAGGGGCCTGGAGGCCCTTAGCTAACCAGCAAGGCTTTGACTTGAGTGTGTTTCAGCGGTGGCACGGTTTTGGGAAGGGAGGTGACTTGAGGGCGGTGCAGTGGCAGGCCGCATGCTCCCCCACCCCGGGCCCCAGAGAGGGGCGACCTACGGAAGGTAGCGGCTGAGCTCCAGCTGGCTGCAGCGGGACCAGTGGAAGCGGTGGAAGGCAGCCTGCACCAAGGGCGCCATGACGCTGCCCAGGCTGGTCTCGTCTGCACAGCCGTTCCCCTGACCGTCATGCTCCATGCCGAGCCTAGAGGGTTGGGGGAAGACAGAGGGGGACCGCGAGTCACGCCCAGGGAGTCCGCCTCTCGGAAGGTAGGCAGGTGGGCGAGCAATGGGAAACCCTGCCCTGACCAGGCTTCAGGCTGTGCCTCTTGGCCTCAGTTTCCCCGCCATGCAGTGGGGAGGATCACCTGTCTGGATGGAAGCTGAGGCCCCACTCTGTCCCTCCAGGGAGCCAGACTCAGTCTTCCCTGAAGGCCTTGGCCATGCCGTTCTCTACTCCCAGATACTCTGCCCCTCCTCAAACTCCGCCTACACCTTCACAGCCTCCAAGGTCAGCTCACGCCCCATTCCTGCCCTAGGGCACCCTCCCTAGCTGCCCAGCCCATGGGCTGACCCCCCGCAGCAGAAACCACTGACACCACCATTGACAGCTCTCATGCCCAGCTATCTTTCCACCAGGCCCGGGGCCTCCAAGTGCAAGCCCAGGTCTCATTCGGTTCGGTTCAACCTCATTTACTGAGCCCCTCTGAGCCGGCCTCTCAAGCTTCTCCAAGACCCCACAGGCTCAGCACACAGCTTTGCAAATGGTATGCTCCTACGGTACGATAGTTTAAGTTTTAAAGTTTGCTCTTCATACCTGATATTTATGCCAAAGCCCAAAGGTTCTAAATTCTGAAGTACTTCCAAGTGTCTGCCTGTGGCCTTGACCACTAGAGAGACACGTGGTCCTCTAAGCCTGACCTTACCTTCTCACATGGAGAGCAGTGTTCGGTGAAGAGTAGACATTCCCTGCCCTGCCCTGCCCCATAAAGAAGGACACTCCTGGCTCCAGAATGCGTGAAACCATTGGCTTCCAGGGAAGGGACCTCAGAGGTGGCCCTGGTGTCATCTTCCACTTTCCAGATGAGGAAACCAAAGCCCAAGAGTGGCTGCCGCCTGCCCAGTGAGGGGCAGAGCTGGGAAGAAACCTGCATGGGCCTCCTGTGCTGACAGGGGTGACACAGAGAGGGGCCAAGGCCGTGGGCGGCAGACCGCCCTCTAGGGCTGGCCTACCCCTCTCCCTCCCCTGTCCCTCAGGCTGCAGAGAACAGCTCTCACTCTGTGTGTGGCTGGAAATCATGTCCCTCAGCTCTGCCCCTACGGACAGACAAGGTTGGGAGGCATGGTGTCAGCACGTGCGTGTCATCACCTGACACATCGGATGGAGGCTCATTGGCTTTCTCCCAGGAGGTGGCTTCTTGGGTTCTTGTCTGTGCTGTTCTCCACTGAGGCCCCATCCTAGAGCTGGGCCTGGTACATAGTAGGTACTCAAGAAATACTGAGTAAATGAATGAATGAGTATGCTCTATACAAAATCCAAGCTCAAAGGTCAAGAAAGCCAGCCGCCAGCCTGGCTGGTGGCCTGAGTCTAAGTGTGCTTTTTTTATGGGCTCAGGCCAGCGCTCCAGTGTGGAACAGGTCTCAGAAGGGCCCTGAGGTGTGGATGAGATGGAGGGATAGAGACCACCCAGAATGCTGATGACTGCCTATTGATGACACACTGCTACTGACCTGCCCAAAGACAGGGCCACATCTGGTTCCCCACTGCCCTGGGATTTGGGAGCTGGGCCCAAGGCAGGCCCAGAGCTGCTGTCTGAGCCCCTGGGCTCTCTCCCCATTGAGGCAGAGCCTCACTGAGGGCAGCTCCTCTGTCATCTCCCAAAACACTGGGACTAGAGCCTGAGCTGGGGCAAAGCCTCCCACACCCACGGACCTCCTGAGAGCTCACGGCACAGCCCGCCCTCTCCGTGCCACTTACACATGACCAGTTTCGTGGGCCACCACAAAAGCCGAAGAGAAGCCGTCCTCATGATTAAGGGCACAGCTTCTCAGGGGGTGGCACATGCCAGTGACAGGTGCATACCCTGTGGGGAGGGGAAGGGAGTACAGTGAGAAGCAATGCATAGTGAGATAAGACAGGCCGAGGTCTGTGCCCAGCAGTCCCACAGGGACATCCTGACCTGGCCACTGCTAGAGGGTCCCTGGAGTAAGAAGGACCCTTGTCAAGTCCCACCTGCAACAGAGCAGCCTGGGCCAAGCTGCCCCATATCCTAAGGCTGCACAGCAGGGGTGTCCAACCTTTTGGTGTCTCTGAGCCACACTGGGAGAACAGTTGTCTTGGGCCATACATTAAACACACAAACACTAATGAAAACCGGTGAGCAGAAAAAAAGGTCCGTACATAATTTTTGTGATATCCGCCACCACAGATAAGCAAAAAAGTCCTCACATAATAACCCTAATTATGCAGCAGTCCTTCCGGTAATCTTTTAAAATCATCGAGCAGGTCCCAAGTTGGTGATCGTTAACATAGAAAATGTAGATATCTAAGTAATAAAATTTAGTATAAAACTAAGGAATGCTTTAAGTAAATTTACGATTTTGTGTTGGGCCACATTCATAGCCACCCTGGGCCGCGGGCTGGACACCCTGCCGCACAGCTCCTCTCTTGGCCTGCGCCCTCTCTGCACCTGTCGCCCCTCCTCTAAACCAGGCAGTGGGGGTTCCAGACAGGCCCAAACCCACTCATGCCCGACTTTCATGTCCCTCCAACCAGCCAGTCAGTTGGTCAGTCAACAAACAAGCTTTTTTTAAAAATGTGGGGATAGGGATGGCACTGTGTTAGATTCTATGGGGAAAACAAAGGAATCAGGTCCAAGCCCATCAGCTCTCCCTGACACACACCCAAACATTACGGAGCAGGTAGCTTAGCGGGGAGACTTGGAGTCGGAGGTTAGCTTAGGTGTGGTCTGCAGGGCCAGAGTTTCAGGAGCACAATGGGCAGTGCAGGGGTGATCTGGAGGAAAGGAAAGGATTCAACTGAAGGTGTTGAGGGGGATCAGGAATGACTCAGGTGGCATAGAGCTGGGCCTGGAGGGCAGGTGAGACAATTCTCCAGGTATGGGGGAGAGGGCGCGTGGTGGGGAGAACACAGGCAGGGGTGCGGGCACAGCTGTGCAGGCCTCTAGGAGCAGTGGGGAGTGCAGCGGGGCTGGCATGTACCAGCAAGAGCCAGGCCAACATTTGCTATGCCGCAAATGTGGGCGAGGCCTGTGTTGTGAAGGGGCCTGCTTCTCAGCCTCCCCCGGGGCCCAGTTATGGGCTGGGAGGACAGACTGGACTGGGGAAGGCCTTTGAGGAGGAGCTGACGGGAGAGAGGGCTCCCTGCCTGGGCCTGCAGCTGCCCAGACAGCTAGGCCCTGTATTTAGGACTGCTGAAGTGCTCTTTTATTTGAGATGGTTTGGGAGCTAGTGATAAATAACAAGAGGCTGCGGTGGGAAGGAGGTTCCTGGGGCCTCAAGGTCTGAGATGTGCTCTACATGGGGTGTAGGTACACATACATACAAGTGTATGTATGTGTCTGTGTAGTGTGTGTGCATGTGCATTGAGGTGTCTGTACAAACATGCATATGTAGGCATATGTTTCTGCATCTGTGTATACATGTGTCTGTGCATATGTGTCTGCTTGCTTGTAGACCTGTACGTGCATATCTGTGTGTTTACACAGGTGTATATGCGTATGTGTGTGTGAGCGTGCAAGCCCACAGTCGGGGCTTCAGGGATTCAGACGAGGAGACCTTTGGGTAGAGGCATGGCCGGCTGACTCACTTCCAGCATCTAACCAGAAAAAACTGGAAAGCCCTCAACTTGGAGCCTAGACATCCAGGCTGAGTCTCAATCTGCCTACTCTCTACAGTGGGACATGAGCGAACCTCTTCACCACTCTGTGCCTCAGTTTCCCCATAGGGAAAAAGAGCTAGTCAAAGCTTCATGTGTTTGCAGAGCAATTCCAGTCACACTCTGTCACAGACAGGTCATGGACCCAGTGGACCCTTTTAGCAGCCCTGGAAAGGAGGAAGGCAAATACTATTATTTTCCCCATCTGACAGCTGGGAGAACCCAGGGGTGTAAAGTGGGTTTGGGTCGCTGGGCTCGAGAGGCGTGCCACTGCAGTCCATGTGGGGCATGGACTTCCTTTCCCAATTCCACACGAGCCCCACTCGGTGCCCATGACTGTGGTGAGGACAAATGAACACAGGGTGGGAAGAGCACCTTGTGGATCACGGAGGGTCTTCAAACAGCCAGGCCCTGGGATGGCAAGCCCAGAGCCTGCTGCAGGCTCAGCCGAGACCGCAGAGACCAGAGCAGGGACCTCTTCACTTCTCCTGGACCCCGAGGAATATTGCAAAGCTTGCCCACCTGTCCATCTGGGTCCTGCCTCTTAAGTCCCACGGACCTCTTTGTTGACAGGGAACCTGGCCCCAGAGCGAGCACGGCCCCGAGCCTCGGCCTCTGCCCTGCAGCTGCACATACCTGGCCAAGGCCAATACAGTACCTTGCATACCTGAGGGCCCAAAGTCCTGCCGGGTGAGGAAGATGACGTGGTCATGGTGCTCTGCATGGCCAGGGTCCTGGCGCTGCTGAGAGTGTGCCCAGCGACACACCTGCTCCAGGCTGCGAGAGGGGTTCCCACGCTCAATCAGGCTCAGGGACTGTGGGGAGCCGGAGAGTATCAACAGCGGCGTGCATGGTCGGAGCCCGCAGACCTCAGTGGGTACCAAGCTCTCTCTTCCCACTGGCAGCAGAGAACGCTGAAGCCTACAGGACTGCAGTGCCTGTTCCAAGGTCACTAGCTGTCCCAAGATCACCAACTCTGGCTGCTCCTGGCACACAGCCCTCCTATTTTAGGGAACGTTCATGTGCCAAGCCCTATGCAGGCATACCTGTCTACTAAAAACTGGACACACATTCTCTAACCCCTCAACTAACCCACAAGGCAGGTGTAGTTCTCAGCATTTCCTCTAATATGTTCATTGTCTTAGTTAATCTTCACAACAGCCCCTGGAGGAAAATTTGGTTGTTAACCCTATTTGGGGGAGAATAAGCAACTGGTCTAACATGGCAGAGCCCAGGGCCCCCAGGTCCAACCATAGCAGGACTTATGTTCGTCACTGCCCCTCTCTAAGCCCCACTTGTCCCATCAGTTCCTCAAAGAGAGGGACCTTCAGCGGTAAGGATATAGGATTGTCCATGTGTCAGACTGGAGGGAACCCAGAAGTCCCTGCTTACCATCCCCAAATGCCACTGCCACTGAAGCCTCAATTTGAATGGTCTCAAGGTTCTGATTTGGAGACCAAGTGATCCCTAGATGCTGCCCCCACACCCCTTCCCCGCCAAAGCCTGCCTACTGACAAGGGGGCTTACCTGTCGGTAGCCCACCATGATCAAGCGGACAAGGGCAATGTTAATGTGGGCCCCCAGGGACTCGTCATGGTAAATTTCATTGACCTGCAAGGAGAAAAGAGTGTGCAGTTTTAGGGGATGCAAATGCCCATTAAAGGCCTACTATGTAACAGGTACTGGGCCAGGTACCTGACATACGTTGTCCCATTTCATCCTCAGCCTTTTGAGCAGGCATTCTTATCTCTACTCTACAGATGAAGAAACTGCGGCAGAGAGAGGCAGAATGAGCTGCCCAAGACCATGCAGCAAATGGGCTACCGAGCTGGGATTCAAATTCTAATTCAAACTGTGAGCTCTCTCCTCAAAGCCAACGTGTGAGGGGCCTGGTCTCAAACTCAGCCACTCTGATGAAGACTCTCATCTTTCCACATCTCTAAGGAGCCCCTCGAGAAATATCATCTGGGTCAGGTCGCTCATTCTCACATCCTTGTGTACCTTTCTGAGTGCCACTGGAATCGTTCGTCTGTCCTGCCGTGCCTAGGCACCGCTCCAGGGAAAAGCCAGGGGGAAGCACTCTAGGACTTTGGACCAGCAGCATCAGCATCCCCTGTGAGCTCATTAGAAATGCGGTCTCAGGCCTACCTCTCAGGTCAAAGTCTGCATTTGAATTTGATTCCCGGTACTTCCCAGGCACAGTCAAGTTTGAGGAGCCCTGTACTGGATAGCTGCCTTGTCCCATCGGGCAGGGACCTATGGCCCAGTGCTTGCACAGTTGCTTAAAAAAATGCAGTCCTCTCCACTCCCCTGTTCTCACCACTTCTGTCTCTCCCTGCACTTCAGCTCAGGAGCAAAGTAACCAGCCTACAACCCACAAAGGGACTGCTGTCCACCAACAGAAAGGTCTAGTGAGGCCAACCCTACATGTGAGAGTCCCTCAGGGAGTGGAGAGCCGGCAAGGGGACTGGAGGCCTGCTCCTGTGCCAACGCACCCCTCCTGGGCCAGCCAAGGACAGAGCCAGGCCGTGGGTGCAGGGCTGCAGCAGCAAAAGCTGCAGGCGTTGCAGAGCCCCGCCCACTCTCCCAGTGCCCAGAACTGGCAGCTGCCCCGACTCATGAGCGTGCAGACTTGAGAGCTGCAAGCATAAGGCTTCCACCAGGACCTGCCTGGCATCTGCGTCTAGGCCCAGATGAGATCAAAGACCACCGCCACTGTGCGACAGCAGGTCCCCCCAAAACCCCACCACAGAGAATTATGGGAAGTCCAACGGGTAGCAGTGCTTCCTTCCACCCTCCTCTCTTCCCCAGCAGGGGAAAGTCATCACGGAAGCAAAGTGCTCAGATGCATGAAAAGATGATGTCCTTCTCAACCCACATGCTCCTGACTTACCCTAGAGCTGCCAGGTACAGAGTGTGGAGTCCAATCAGCCACACGTACTTTTTCCCCCTAACAGAATTCCAACCTAAAGATTCCATCGGAACTGCAGAAATAATCATTGATCTGCAATAGAATGACTCTTAAATAACCCTGACATCTCAGTTCCTCCCACGCTGGGATAGGGCCTTCCTTCTCCATGGGGGCAGGGTCAGTGTCTCGGACCTCCCTGACATGCCCTGTAGGCAGGCAGACTAAGGATGGGGTCGTGGGCGACACACACTCTACATAGCCACATCTGTGCCCCACATGTACACATGTAAACCCACCAGTCACCCAGGGGCAAGGGAAGAGAGAGGTCACTGGGATGCCTTGGGCAGGGCCACATCTGCAGGGTCTCTGCTGTTTGGAGGTACCCAGGGCCATTGCCTTCCTGCCCTCATCTCTCTGCAAAATGGACCAGGCGAACTGCTGCCAGAATGGGGCCACGTTGCTCACTTCTGTCCCCATACTCAGCAGGCCAAATTCACCCTCCAGTGACCCTACTCCAGTGGTTGCCATCTCTACCCCGGGACACTTGGGAGGTCCTCACAGGGGGACTGAGAAGCGGGCAGCTGCACCCTGAGCAGGAGGTAGAATCAGAACCTGAGTGTCCAACACTGGCGGTGGGTTGAGAAGGGCCCCCTCACGCCACCTCCCACTCCTAGGTACCTGGACTAAATGTAAATCCTGAGCGAACAGAAAGGGATATGCCATCTGCGGTGACCACTCAGCACTCTGAAATCACCTGGAGACCAAAGGCTTCTGGAGACTAGTGTACTGGGCTCTGTGGTACCTGTGCCACCCCAGGAGCTGGGGGAACAGAAGGTGGTGGTGTGTCGCCAGCAGGGATCAGGAAGGGCTCACCGGAGGAGACAGATCGAGAAGGTCATGGACCCTTCGAAGGAGATGGGCAGAAGCCAGATGCAGGGGAGGGAGCAAGGCGGAAGCTACTGAAAGAACTCCAGGGTCACAGGCAATCAAGGTAACTGAGGCAAGCCCCCACGTGACAGAGGATTTCCTCCCAGCCCATGCTCACACACTCCCAGTAACAGGACGCTCTCTGTGCCGTGAGCCCCACTCAGCCTTCCCGTCCACCCCCTCCCCTGGCCTCCGTCTCCCCCTGGAAGTTTCACTGAGCACCTCTGCTCCATTCCTGGGGACAGATGGTGACCATTCTCTCCAGGACTTCTTTCCTCTTACATCAGTCAGAGGGAAAGTCTTACAAGCAGCAAGAGAGAAGACAGGTCACTCACTAAGGGACGACAACAGCAGCACGGGGAGACAATGAAGTGACACCATCAAAGCAGCAAGATTAAAAAAAAAAAACTGTCAACCTAGAATACTGGACCCGGCGAACCATTTCTGAAGAGCTGTGATGAGCCCTGACCGGTGTGGCTCAGTTGGTTGTCCCACAAAGAGAAAGGTCGCTGCTTCCGGTCAGTGCCCATGCCTGGGGTGCCGTTTCAGTCCCTGGTTGGGGCGCATGCAAGAGCCAACTGATGAATCTTTCTCTCTTACATCGATAGTTCTCTCCCCCTCTTTCTCCCTCCCTTCCCCTCTCTCTAAAAATAAATAAATAAAAATTAAAAAAAGAACCATGATGAAACGAAGGCATTATCATATAAAAAAACTAAAAGAGTTACACAGACCCACTAAAGGATCTGCAGAAAGGAAGACGGAAAATGACTCCCAAAAGCTGGCCGAAGGTACAGGATGGATGAGCGGTTTTGAGGTTGTGATAGAAGCAGCGTTCAGCAATGAGGCAGTTTGGTCTTTTTATACTAAATAAGGATAATAAAAATAACGTAGTTCTATTTCACTCCCTAATTCTCCTAAAAGGGGAAAATAAAGGTGGGGTCGGCCCTGCCATTCCAAGTCCTCTGCTCTGGTCTGTCTCTGGGGCCCTGGCACGCTCATCTGCACACACCCCTGTCAGCGCCAAGCTGGTGCTGGAGCCACAGCTAAGAACTGCGGCTACCTGAGAGGCCCAGGCCCCGGTCCTCTGGAACACGCACACGGGCAGCTCCCTGACAGGCTCCAGCCTGGCTGTGCACCCGAGGACTGGCTTTGTCAGCCCTGCCTCCCAAATGCCAGAGGTGAGGCCCGTGAGGCAGCTCAGGGGAAGTAGGAACTGCTTCGCATGGCAGTGGGCACACGCATGACAGCCTCGGGACACACCCGCAGGGCAGAAAAGAACAGTGTGTCTGGTCTCCTTGCTACCACACTGCAGCCAAGTTCAAGGAAGTCTGCCACAACCCCTGGGTTAGGGTTCAGCATCACATAGTGGCCTAGGGTGGCCACCGAGTGTATAGCAGAAAAACAAGCAAAGGCCAGGACTCTCTCTGTCCGAGGGGAGACAAAATGGAAGAAGAAAAGTGGATGGCTAGAGAGTGCTGGAGGTGGAGGGACGAGCCACTATTCTCCGAACACCTACTACATGCCAGGCTTTGCTGAGGGCTTTGTATACAATCTCTTGACAACCTCATGGAGACAGGAGTGATTCCCTTTTCTTAGGTGAGATACCCGAGGCTCAGAGAGATTAAGCAACTTGCCCAAGGCCACCCAGCTGGAAAGTGGGAGGATCAGAATTTGAACTCAGATCTCTGTGACTCTTAGTGACTACACACAGCTGCTGTTCAGAACCAGCTTCTGTGGCGGGCTGGCTGGGGTGCCTTCCTCTGTTCTGGAAGAGAAGATGAGGGAATTTACAACTCAGAGGAGGAAGGCGGGCTGCGGGCACCTTAGTCACCTGAGCCTGTAAGCCTGGCTCAGCTGACCATGGCATCAGCGGGCAACAGACAAGAAACTGAGCTCCTGGGGGCCTGGGGTTTGCCAGGCCGCCCTGACTGTAGACACTCTGTCTCCATCAGCACTCTCGTGCCCTTCAATCCGTATTTCCTCATCCTTACTTCAGAAAATGCCGCCCCCCTTGTCAGGGTGGGAATATGAAAGAGGCCTTGTTCTCAAATAATTTACAGTTTTACCAAGAAGATACGAGCTGCACTGCGAGATCTGAAGACAAGGTTCAATGGAGGTAAGATCAGAGCAGGCCAAAGCAGGGGTTGGAGAGCCGTAAGCAGGGCAGGCCATGGACGGGCGGGGAGCGGCGGGGTGTATCATCTAACCCAGGGAAGGAGAAGAACAGAACTGCCCGGTGGCCAGGAAGCAACAGGCTGGAGGCAGCTCAGCAGGAGAAGGGATAGAAAGAGGGACTGGCCTTTCTGATGTCTCAACCACATTCTCTGCACTTTCTAGACCCTACTTACAAATATTCTCTCCTACATGCACCCTAACGTCTCAATCACAAAAAGGCTTTGCTGGGACCAAATGCAGGATGGAGATGGGTTTCCACGGCTGGTAAACAGCCACGCTGTCGTCAGCCAGGGAGTCTTTAGAAGAACCGCCTCCCTGTTCTGTGACCCCGCATGGTCAAGCCTCCTGAGTACCTTATGGTCAAGCCCAGGGAGCAAGAGGAAGGGAACGAGGGACTGTTGGGGTGGGAGCTTTAAGTCTGTTTTCCTGCCCACAGGGAGGGTCGGACTCCAGGCTCCAGGTGCCTTCGGCAGGGATGCCCTGCTTCAGCCTGCGGCTGGAGTGGGGAGTCAGGCCCCCGGGACCTTGTGGGAGGACAGTTGTCAGACTTCCCTTCTGGACCCAGACAAGATGGGCTTCGCCTTGGTGGGGCAGGAGCTGGAGAACCCAGCAGAGACCAGTCTCCAGCCAACCCCAAGTTTCTCACTCCCAGGGAGCAGGTTCCTGAGGAGGAAGGGAGAACACCCGTCTGTTTATTGGCAGGCTGGTTCAGGCAGGTCTCAAACTGGGAGGGGTGGTCCCTGGGGTCTTAAGACCACCCTGAACTGAGACAGGACAGAGCGCTAGCTGCCGCGTCAGGGCTGGTGCAGCCCCTGTCTCCCTGTGCCACCCCACCACCCTCTCCTAGCAACCTGCCCAGGAGGAGGTGCTATCCCTTCTTTTCTTTCTAATCAATAAACTTTAAAGTTCAGAACAGCTTTCGATGTACCGAAAAGCTGCAAGGATAGTACATCCTTGTATACACAAGCGGAGGGTTCCCACATGCACCGTACCGTTTCCCCTTTTGTTACCAACTGCCATTTCTGTGGTACCTTTATCACAACCCGTGCAGCAATACTGACACATTACTGTTAACTAAAGCCCATTATTTTATTCAGGTTGCCCTCCCTTTCACTTAATGTCTTTTTTTTTTTTTTTTGCTCTGGGGTTCCATCCAGGACACATTTAGTCATCATATCTCCTTTGACTGCTGCAGGCTGTTTCTCCTCTTTGATGGTCCTCAAGCTTTCCTGGGTTTTGAGGACCTAACAGTACTGGTGAGGTATTTTGTAGATTGTCCTTCATGTGGGTATGTCTGGGTTCTCCTCAACGTTACACAGGAGTTGTAGGTTTAGGGGAAGAAGAAGACAGGTGAAGCGCCGTTCCCATCATATTACATCAAAGGTGCACTCTTCCCTAAGTGACTCATCACTGATGATGTTGACCTTGATCGCCTGCTGAAAGAGTGTCTGCCAGGTTTCTCTACTGTGAAGTTACTCTCTCCCCTGCCCCCTTCCTAGCTGAGCTCTTGAAAAGAAAGTCACTGCCCTGACTGATGTGGCTCAGTGGGTTGAGCATTGTCCCGCAAACCGAAGAGTCGCTGGTTCCATTCCTGGTCAGGGCACATGCCAGCATTGTGGGCCAGGTCCCCCGGTTGGGGGCATGTGAGAGGCAAATGATCAGTGTTCCTCTCATACACTGATATTTCTCTTCCTCTTCCTCCCTCCCTTCCCCCTCTCTAAAAATAAATAAATACAATTTTTTAAAAAAAGAAAGTCACTATGCATAGCCCACACTCCAGGAGTGAGGAGTTGAGCTCTGTCTCCTGGAGAGCAGGGTAGCTCTAGCAATCATTTGGAATTCTTCTGCATAGATTTATTTGCTCCTTCTGCCCCTTCTACTTATTTTATTCAGTTACTTAAGTATCAGTGTGGACTCATGGATATTTATTTTACACTCTGGGTATAATTCAATGTTCTATTCTTTATTTTGTTGCTCACATTATCTCCACTTTGACCACTGGGAGCTCCTGTAGTTGGCTCCTGTGTCCCTTTCACACGCCCCAACACTTTGGGTTTGTTGTTGGGGGTGGTTTTTTGTTTTCTGAGCTCTTCCTTACTTTCTGACACCACAAGATGCTCAGCTTGGGTAGGCCCTGCCCCGATTCTAGAGTCAGCCATTCCTCCAAGGGGCTCCAAGAAGCCCAGTCCGTGATCTCTGTTCTCACGGTGAGAAGAGCAGCCCAAAGTTACAGAGGAGCTGCCTAAGAATAGCAACCACAGTCCGAGTTCAAGCCCACCTTCTGCTAATGTGCCTTCTCTAGACCCTCGCTGCCCTTAGACCTGGACAGAATGGGTGCGGCACTGCATGAAGGCAGGGGAATGACCACGATGACCTGCCCTTTCCTTTCTCAGTCCCAGACCCGGGGCCCATCCCCTCTGTCTCCCCAGCCCTGAATCCCTTCTAAAATCAGGGCACGTGGTAACTGCGGTCCAGGTGCTCCAACGCCCAGGCACTGAGGCACACACTGCATTCCAAGAGCCTAAGACGCTGTCCTTTTCCCTATCGGCGACTGCTGCAGGCCAGGCAGAAGTTATGGAGTGCTGTCATCCCCTGTGCAAGCAAGAACCGCTATTCCTGGTAGCTTCCCAGGACAGCTGTAACCCCTTGACATTTTAGGCAGTGAGGCATTTAGGGACTATGAAGGAGGAATGTGCGCCCTGGTTGTCTGAAAACCTTCATTGCCACCTTCTGGTAAGATCAAAAAGGTACCCACAAAGCGTGTAAAATGGGTGTCGTGACTGGGACAAAATCCCAGACTAAGAGCAGAGCAATCAGCAGCATCCCCCATACTCTTGATGGCACAGGGGACAACACTGCAGAAAGGCACAGACTGATGGCTCTATGCTGAAGGTGACTTGGATGAGTTATACCCCGAATGTGAAGCAGTTATGGGAATTCCTTGCTTTCTCATCTTGCCATATGTATGAATGTACAAGAGTAACCACCGATAAAAATCAAAGTCTAAATGAGGCAAAAAGAGCCTTTGTGGTAAGTACAGATAAAAATGCAAGTGATAAGAAAACCACATCAAAGTTCGGTTGGTAGCACTTTTTCTCAAGGACACAAAGCATCTGACAGTCAATGGGGGTCTTAGATTTGATGAAATATGCTTTCATCACACATATGTGTGAACTCCTCTGTGTACACACCTTATTTGTTCTGGTACATGTGGGTGTATACATCTATACACACACATCTGTGTTACACATATGAGTGATGAGGTGTATGCATACGAATATGCATGTGTGTGAACATGTGTACTATATATGAGCACGCAGGCACTGTGTGTGGGTGTATATCACGCAATTACTGCGGCCTGCGGCCTGGGATCCCTGCCCCTCCCAGGCCCCCAGGGGCCAACCAATACGGTAGCCAGAACTGAGCTCTGGCTTCTCCTTGGTCAGGACACTGACACCAGGGTGCAACACTCACTCACACGCCACACTGGCAGGCCCTCCCTCTGAGGTCCCCAGTGAGATCTTGGGGCTCAGGCTGCTCTCTGGGTGGTGGGTGGAGGGTGCTGAATCTCCTGACTCCTTTCTCAGTTGCCACAGGCTCAACTACTCCATCCTTTCACCACAAAGTTCATGATCATGGCCCCGTATTTCAAAGGGTTGGTGCAGGCTACAGGTAAGCACTTCAAGCAGCCTTCTAACCAGTGCACCTCTTCAAGGTGTGGCTCTCTCTGGGACTCCCTGGAGCCTGCACGCTGGCCTGGACGGTTCTGCTGGGACCCAGCTACTCGGCCCACCTCACGTCCAGGCTGTTTGTGCAGGGTGGTTCCGGAGTGCACAGGAAAAGACCAACCAGCCAACAGGGTCCCTTTCACGAATCCACAAAGCTCAGTATTTATCCTTCAGGGCCGATTTCCAGCAGGCCACAGCCTGTCGCCCCAGGCTGGCCCATATTTGTGTTAGAGAGGTATCGTGCAGGCCTGGAAAGATGCACCCTCTGCCGTGTAATCTCACCCTTGAGCCCAGCTCTTTTGGGTGTGGGCACACAGCACCCTTGCAGAGGCCTGAGAATGGAAGGTGAGCAGATGTCAATCAGTGGCACCTGTCGGTTTAGAACTGCTGCGTACCACTTTGGGAGTTGAGGAGTAGGCTCTCAGATCACCCCAGGAATAAGATTTGGGGAGTCTGACCAGCATGTCTAGTGTGAGGATGGGTACAAAAGTGTTCTGTGAACTGTAAAGCTCTCTTCACACACGAGGGCACTCATTATAATGTCTCTCTGCCAAGAATCCCAGCATGAGTCCTTTTGTGTTAGACACCATTCTCTGCCCAGTGGGCTTGCTCTGCAAATGTAAATACCTATGTGTGGCAAGGAGCTAACCCCTTAGGGACGGTTCTCAGACTGGCCGTGAGGGACGCTTTTACATTGATGATACTGTCTGGGGTCCGTCCTGTACCCAAAGATGTTTAGCAACATCCCTGGCCTTCCCCTATTAGAAGCTAGTAGCAGCCACCCTCTCCAGATGCGATAATGAACAAATATCTCCAAACCTCCCAAATATCCCCTGGGTAGCACAATCGCCCTCGATTAAGAGCCACTGCCTTAAAATAAGTGAATTTTCCCTTCGTTTTGGGGGTCTCTGAGTGACCTAAAAGCAGGGGAGAGTTTTGTAGGGAAAAACCAAAAAAAAGAGAGAGGGTCAGAAAGAGGGAGGAGGAGGGTGTGCCCATGCAGTGAGCAGAGAATGAGCTGCTGGAGGCTCACATGCCCCGAAAGGAAAAGGTCTGGCCAAGCAACCGCCTCTGACAGCGGCAAAGCAGTTTCTATGGTATTCCAAGTAGACTTTACAAGGAATATTTAACACATGTTATGTGCCAACGGAATACCACCCTCCCAGGCTGAAGCCACCAATGTCCTGGTATGACAGCCATCTGCACCCAAACCACCCAGGTCTAGAAAGGACACCAAGTTTTTCCAGGCAGGGCATCTGGGAGGCCTCAGTGCTCTGAAAGGGCCCCGAGGTGGGTCAGAGCTGGTAGGACCCTAGCAGAGGCATCAGCCAATGTCTCCCCCATAGCCAAGCCCAACACCTTTGTAATGTCAGCCCAGCCAGGTGAGATGAGGAGCAGGGTAGGCAGGGAGCCCACCACCTGAACAGATGGGCTGCCAAGAGGGGTCAGGCTGTAGACTGGCTCCGTGGGGACTGATGAAAGGGCCTCTTTGTCTCTTCTCACCCTCTCCCTGCTCCAGCTCCAGGCCCTAGGAGAATCCCCATATCCTCATGTCCAAAGGGGTCCTTGTCCCAGTGACTCAGTGCATCACCCCCTGGCAAGGAGAAGATTCGTGTCCTGTCCCCCACTGGCAGGCCTGGCCAGAGGGTGAAGGGTGTGATGCTTCAGAGTCCTGACTGTGCTGGGGAGACCCATCTCAGGAAGAGGGTCCTCCATTAAGGGGTAGCACTCTTCCCACCTCCCAGGCTGGGAGCCCAGGAACTACCTTCTGCTTCCCAGAGCTGCCTACCCCAAGTTCTGCCGCAGCAGCAGTCGGGGGAAAGCACAGGTTTTGGAATCAGACAGATCTGGGTTCAAATCTTGGTTGCACCACCTATTAGCTGAGCAGATTCTGAGCAAGTCACTTGGCTTCTCTGGGCCACAGAGGTCAAACAATGTTGCCCACAGAAGGCTGCAGTGAGGGTTCAAGGAGTCCGCCTGTAAAGCTGTCAGCTCTGTGCCCAACACACAGTAGATGCTGGAATGATACTGTGATATCTGAGATATCTGAGATACATAGGAGAGTCCCTGCTTCCTGGGCCTTTACGCTGGCCCATCACAGCTCCAGGTGGCTTCTGGTGTCCATCCTCTCCACCCCCAACTCCTCCTCGGAGGCCACCCTCAGGCACTGTTCTTCAAACGTGTTCTCCACACAAGAGCCCATGCTACTGCCTGATGGCATGTCCTGCCATAGCTAAGTCCCTGAGATGTCTCTACACACCCAGGACAACCTTCCCATTCCTGTGTCCACAACACTGCCCTGCCCCCCTAGCACCACCACACTCCCCCTGCCCTCTCTTCACCTCCCCAAATACTCCCTCCCCCAAAGGCTGGCTCAGCTCCAACCCCCACCAGAAACTTTGCCTCTCCCCCCAGTGCACAGAGACAGCCATCTCTTCTCAACGCCTTCAGCGCTGTTTTCAACGGTTCCGAGTTGTTCCATTGGACCGAGGCCTGTTTTTGCAGGCAGACCAAAGTCTCCAGAACGAGAGTCTGTCTGAAAACACTAGGTACACACCACACATTCACTAAATGCTGAACATACTGCCCTTATATGTCAAAGCTCTCAAATGTTTCCCTAGTCCTGAGATTTGAAGAAGCCCAAGGAAAGTGACCCGATACACATGGGCAAACCGAGGCAGAGAAAAACAAGTCTATCGAGAGCCCACCAACATGTGAGGGAGTGGAGAACAAGGAGTGTTTGCCCACCATCTGGAGCTGCATGAATATTTATAGCACATCCTAGGTCAATGCAAAAAAAGAGAAAGAGAGAGAGAGAGAGCGAGAGAGAGCGGCAGGATACCTCTGAGAGCTATAGTAATTAGGGACGGCAGTCTTTTTGATTCTTTCACTAACGGTTTCTGCCCCCTCCTCCCTGGGTTAACACAATGGGACCCTCCATTCTGGGAACCGGATCTCCTCTCTCTAATCCTGCCGAGCCAGCTCTGGCCCTGGAAATCAGGATCGGAAATGGTCACAGGCGGGCGCTGAGGGGAGAGTAAAGGAAACCCTTTTTACTGGCTTCATGAAATCCCTAAGGGAATTAGTGCTTTAAATATCCCAGACAAATAAAAGTTCCTAAACAATGCTTGGGATGAGCTGCTGGCCCCCTGGGAGGGAGAGGCCGTCGGTGGCCCATCCGCTCATCTCCATGGGCCGGAACTCAAGCTGGCTGTCCTCTGAACCTTGGGAAGCCAGACCCCGCCTGCCAGCTTTCCCTCTGCGGCAGCAGCAAATTGGCAAGGCAACAGCACCCTAAGTGTGACCCAGCTAAGTGCTGCGAGCCTCTCTCCCCGAGAGGAACAGGGATCCCTCACGGGAAGCTCTACCTCAACTGCACCCCTCATGCATCCAAGGCCTTTACTGTTCCCACATTCACAAGGGCAAGCCAGTAATGAGCACAAGCAACTTCAAACACCCTTCAGGAACCTCTGAGAACACAACTTACTCTCCTCCTCTCCTACTTTCTGGTAGGCTGTGGAGGAAGAAGGGTGGAGCCTACACTGTGAGAACAACAGTCCCCAAGGCAGGTGTTCCTGACACTCTTCAGTGAGGACGAAATGGAGGAGCTCCCTGGCCAAGGCTGCCAGTCTTGGGTCAGAGGTCAAGGGTCAGAAGTTGGAACACATTAATTTGGTCAAGAGGGCTGAAACAGGTCATAGGCTTCCCTTCCTCCTACAGTAAATTTCCAGGGACATGAGGAGGGACACCAGAGACTGAAGGGCAACTGGCCTCCACATTGCAAATCTCAAGAACTTAGGAGAACTTCCCACCTGCTCCCCATCACCATCTGCATGGTCTCTTACAGCTCCAGGGCTGAGAGACTTAACTAGACCCTTCTGAACGAACCACATTTCAACCTGGCCACGGCAGTGGAATACCCGGTTCCCAAAGTATACTTTTCTCTACAGAAACAAATAGCTCCTTGAACAATCCACCAAAATACCTCTTCTAAGTTTGCAAAGGAAGGCCCCATATTCTGCTTGGGGAACAAGATCTTGTTGACTCTCCCCATCACCTTCCTAACTTCACTGCCTTCAACCCTACCCCTCAGGACTCACCTTTTACCAAGGCCCCAAAGGGCAGCCCCTCCAACCTCCAGGCCACCTGAGCTGACCCTCTCAGAACCCTCTCTAGAGGGGTTCAGACTAAACCAGTCAGTGGGTCTCATGGGGGCCAAGGGTTCACACAATGGTCCAAAACGCACAACATGTGGGTTTCCACCACAAGCAGGGACTCCAGGGACTGGCACAGGGCTATGGCCCCTCTAGGACACGCACACATACAATCCTCATCTCCTGGACCGCTCCCCAGCTCCTGTCCCTAGCCTGTCTGAGGAATGACTCAGAACCCAGAGATGGTACAAAGATTTTCATAAGCTGACATCGTTTGAGATTTAGTAGATGCCGAAAGAAGCTTTTTCAGAAACTCCCTCATGTGACAAAGAAGCAACTACTGGGAAACAAGCTATGAAGCCTTTACCCAAGGGAATTTCATGGCCAAAAAAAGACAGAAAGACCACTTGTACCTGCTTAAACAAATATTATCACAAATTTTCCTGTTTCCTGTTTGTTCTCCTAAAACCCCATTTGCCTTTCCTAAAGAAACCTATTTTTCCTTCTCATAGAAACAAAAAACAATATGTTTTCTCTCCTTTATTCCCCCTGTTACATTAGACACACAAGCCCCAAATTCTAACCACCCCTTTCACTTACTCATCACTGGTCATTCCCACGGGTATGCACCTTGCCCACGTACATGAACTCGTCTCGCTAACCTGTTTTTTGTCATTTTAAACCACAGGTCCCCAGACACTGAACCTAAGAGGGTAGAGGGAAAGTTACTTTTCTTCTCTGTCACCTGAGTTACCAGCCATGGACAGCACCACCTGGCATGAGGCTACAGGCCTCTGTGCTGAGGCTGCGGGGAGAGGCTGGACTCTGAGGCTGACAGGGCAGCACTCAGACCCTAGCTCCTCAGCTGACCAGATGGGAGACCAGCAAGGTACAGCCAGGTCTCTGTATCCCAGTTTCTGTGGAAGGACACCAGGGTGCTTGGACCTCTCACAGGGTTATGGGGAGATGTGAGTAAATGAGGTCATGCTATAAGGAGTCTGGTTCCCAGTGGTTGCTCAAAAAATGATTCTGATGATTTCTACAGTGATGTCATTTACAATTGTTTGTAGACACACAGCAGTGTAAGTGCCCTGAGGGTAGGGACTATGTTTCCCACTCCTGAGCCTTTCACTGTGGAAGCTCTTCCTTTGTCTACATGGTTCTGTGAACAAAATGGGGGCCACATACTAAACCTGACAAGCTCGGGGGAGGCCTGCATGGTGGCCTTACAGACTCAGAGACCGAAAGCAACCACGTAGGTTGTCTGAACATAAAACTTCCTAACCAAAAGTGAGTCATTGTGGATAGCCAGGTCCTAGCCTGTAGCTTCCTTGATGAGGTCAGTCTTTACTAAGTGAGCCTGTCTGCTGTCTTTTCACATCTAAGATAACATGCCTTTGAAATGTCAGAGTAATTTCCTCTTCCAGACTCCTCAGGGCACACCCGCCACAGCAGAGCACAAGACCACAGAACCCCTCACTGTTATCTTGTTCCCAATACCACCTCCTGTGCTGTTAATGTTAATTGCTAATTATCCTGTGCCCACCAACGTAAAAGAAGTATGTATCTCTCTGTTTTACTTTGTATCCAACTCCAGAGATTTCCCCACTTTATTTTCTCCCACCCCTTTAATATTTACCCCCAGTGGATTTCGTGTAACCCTCTTTATGTCTCCTCCTTTGATTGGAAAGCATAAAATGAGCTTAAAAACAGCCATTCTCCAGTTTTTTTGCTGAAATTTTGCTTCCCAGCAATTGTTGTCAGTTGGGCTCAAATAAGCTCATAAAAATTCTCTATAGGTTTGGATTTTTTTTAATTATATTTTATTGTTTATGTTATTACAGTTGTCCTAATTTTTCTATCTTTGTCTCTCTCCCCCCAGGAGCACCCCCTCTATTTTCTCAGGCAATCCCCACACCATTGTCCCTGTCCATGAGTCATGTGGATATGTTCTTTGGCTACTCTGTTCCTTATGCTGTACTTTACATCCCCATGACTGTTCTGTAACTACCAATTTGTACTTCATAGTCCCTTCACCTTTTTCACCAACTCCCTGAACACCCTCCCATCTGGCAACCATCAAAACATTCTCCATATCTAGGATTCTGTTTCTGCTCTGCTTGTTTGTTTATTCTTTTTTTTAGATTCAGCTGTTGATAGATATTTATTTATTGCCATTTTATTGTTCATATTTTTGATCTTCTTCTTCTCAAAGAAGACCCTTTAACATTTCATATAATACTGGTTTGGTGATGATGAACTCCTTAGTTTTTCCTTGTTTGGGGAGCTCTTTCTTTGTCCTTTAATTCTAAATGACAGCTTTGCTGCATAGAATAATCTTGGTTGTTTAGTCCTTGCTTTTCATCATTTTTAATATTTCTTGCCAATCCTTTCTAGCCTGCAAAATTTCTTTTGAGAAATCAGCTGATCGTCTTATGAGAGCTCTCTTGTGGGTAACTAACTGCTTTTCTCTTACTGCTTTTAAGATTCTCTCTTTATCTTTAAACTTTGGCCTTTTAATTATGATGTGTCTTGGTGTGGTCTCTTTGGGTTCACCTCTTTTGGGACTCTGTGTGCTTCCTGGACTAGTATGTCTATTTCCTTCACCAAGTTAGGGCACTCTTCTGTCATTATTTTTTCAAATAAGTTACTAATTTCTTGCTCTCTCTTCTCCTTCCAGCACCCCCATGATGTGAATCTGGTTTGCTTGAAGTCCCAGAGGTTCCTTACGCTGTCCTCATTTTTTTAGATTCTTTATTCTTCTTGCTGTTCTGATTGGTTGTTTTTTCCTTCCTTACGTTCCAAATTGCTGATAGGATTCTCAGCTTTATTCATTCTATTATTGATTCCCTGTAAATTGTTCTATATTTCAAATAGTCTATCCTTCATTTCTGACTAGATCTTTTTTATGCTGTTGAGGTCCTCACTAAGTTCTTTGAGCATCCTTATAACCAATGTTTTGAATTCTGCACCTGATAGGTTGATTATCTCCATTTTGTTTAGTTCTTTTTCTGGGGGTTTGTTCTGTTCTTCCATTTGTGCCATGTTTCTTTGTCTTCTCATTGTGGCAACCTTCCTGTGTTTGTTTCTATGTATTAGGTAGAGCTGCTACATCTCCCAGACTTGATAGAATGGCCTAATATAGCGGGTGTTCTGCAGGGTCCAGTGGCACAGCCTCCCCTATTACCCAAGCTTGGTATTCAATGTGCACCCACCATGTGGGTTGTGTACGGTTTGGATGTTTCCTATATGGACTCTTCTTTGTCTGCTCTCCAGGAACAGATCCCACTCCACCTTGCCCCTACACACCACTACGCTCCACGGGGCCCCAAGCCAACTCTCCTGCCTCAGCAATTAATCCAGAATGGCCACGTGACCCAACCCAGGTCAATCCTCCCTAGAACACCAGGAAGGATCCTTTTGCCTTTGGGTCCTAAGAGCAGAAATGTCAGAATCTGGGGTTGCCAGGTGCCCCATTTCCCACTATGAGGAGAAAGCCTGGTTCCTGTCAGTTTATATTGCTAAGCACAGACAAGGGAGGGGGGAAGAGGAAGGAGTGTCCTAATGGACCTGAAACCCTAGCTCCTGTGGTCCCTAAAGCTACCCTGTCCTGCAGTTCTTGCAGGACTCTGTGGTCACTCTCAGGGCTTAAGATCATATCTTTGGTTTAAGCTAGTGTGAGTTGGGTCTCTGTCACTTGCAAACACAGATCCCTGACAAACAATCATCCTACCCAATGCCTAACACTGGTGGGCGGCCCACTGAGACAGGACACTATCTGGCTTTGAACAAGTGAGTAAATGATAGCCAAGACTGAGGGGTGAAGCCACCCGAAGGGGCTCCAGGAAGCCTATTCCACCCTTCCAGAATGTGCAGACCTGCTCACACCAACCAAGAGACACATAAGGAGAAGCTGAGCAATAGAATACTCAACAGAAGTGCTCAGACAAGAGGGTTTCTCCAAAAGATGTGAGAAAAAGTGAAGCAGACGGTCCAAGGGAGTTTGGTCTTTCCCGGACTGCCCACCATCAACCATCCCAACCCTAGGGCTTCTCTCTGCACCCCCACTCCCCAGCCACAATCTGGAAGGAGAGAGGTGCTAGGTAGGCTAGCTCTTGGGGAGGGGAGAAAAGAAAAGATGGGGAGGACCCATCATTTAGTTGCTTAGGACTGTCACACAGCCAGAATCCAGGGTTTGTCCTGACTGAGGCTTCCAACCCTCTAGTTCCAGAAGCAGGTTGGCGCCTGTAAATTAGATGGGCAGTCAGATGCCCTGCCATCCTAGAAACGGGCTCTCGACCTGGGAACCAGTCCAGGCCTAGCACTCAGAGAATAAAAACTTATAGTTCCATGGAAACTATGTAGTGACCCAGCGCACCTCTCAGCCTCACTTGAATCTGACTCTAGGAAACTTGTTTACGACTGAGAGCATTGTAGATAACTAATAGTCATGCAAAATTCTTGTCTATAGACATGTAAATTCTGTCTTCCCTTCCACTCTGTGAAAAACGTCAATCTTGTCTCTATTCGCACATTCGACATTACTGATCTATAAATGTTTCCGTCTTTGGTTCTCTTTGAACAGGTTGTAACTCTGTCTGCTTCCCTCATTAATTAGTGAGTAGAGCAAAATCTTTAACATGCACTGTTTTTATTTTAATTTTACTTTAGGCTCTTCAGCCCCAGCTTTGGACCCAGACTCTCAGCACGAGAGGGCCTCCTCACCCCCGTCCCCTCTCCTGCTCCTCTTCCTCTTCCACCTGCTGGCTCTTGGGGCCAAACTGGCTCTCCCACTAACGGGGTTAGTGCTCAGCTGTGTGGTCAGCTGTGTAGTCTTAGGTTGAGCCAGTTATTTATAGAGTGTGGGTGGGTGGTCCAGTTCTCCAGTGCGGTGGGTATGTTCCTAGCATAGTCATCCTCCCTCTCCCTCCCTCTCTTTCTCAAACAGCCCCACATGGTAGTCTTTGCTCTTCGAGTCCAAAACCACATGCCCTGTAAGGGATAGAAGAATTAATATCCAAACAAAGAAGTGGCGGGGCAGACTTTCTGGCAGCCTCTCTCCTCCCCGGGGCTCCTGTAATTGGAGCTGATTTCTACCCCTGCCTTTTTCCTAATGCTGGCACTTCAGATGGAAATCTGCTCTCTTCCTCTTTCCCATCTCAGTGCATGCCGGCCCCCTGCTTCTTGTATAGACACCGTTAGCTTCCACACATAATGATCACCTATCAGGTGTTGGGCATTCTGCTGTGTGATGTTGGGGTTCAAAAAGTAGAAGAAAAGTCCCCACCCGCAAGGGCCTCGCCTTCAGAGACTTAGACAAAGAATGGCTTATACACACACACTAAGAACAAATATATGGCTAGAACTATGGAACACATAACTGGGGTACTCACTATGTGCCAAGAGTGTGTTAAATGCTTCATACATATTTAACCTTCACACACACACAAAAAAACCAACAGCAGATAATATTATGAAAATATGGAGCCTCTCAGAAGCTAAATATTGTAGCTGAAACAAATTGGGGTGTGTGGCCAACCCAGAACAGTTTCTCCAGTGGCCATCCTATGTCTAGTCCCTCTCTTTGTTTGAAAAACTATCTCTTTCTCCAACATACAGTGATTGGTCCAAAGTGTGGCCATGTGACCCAGAGTTAGACCAATCAGAATCCTGCCCTGGGAATTTTTACCTGGGAACCAGAGAGGAAATTTGTTTTGTCTCTGGTCACAGAGCTGTGGAGATAGGAGTCAGCCTGATGTCATTAAAGGCCAGAATCTGTCACATACAAAAGTTAGAGAGAACTAGGATGTCACAGAGAGAAGAGAACCTAAAAAGAGTCCACATAAGCCTCTAGTAACAATTACACTTATAAAAAGGTCCATCATGTCCCTCCCAGAGCTTGGCCCTTGAACCAATAAATTGCCCAGTTTTTCTTAATCTAGTCTGAGTTAGTTTTCCACCATTTACTGCCTACAGAGTTCAAAGCAAGGCATGTCTCTTGTGCAGGGTCACACAGCTAACAAGGGATTGGCTGCATGCCCTCCTAGCAGTCACCTTTCCTACCGTGTGGCCAGATTACGGACCCCAGATAGCACAGGCAGTGTTGTGCTGTTTTATTACCCTACAAATGTTTCCAGGGGGCTGGCATGACCATGAGGTTGACACTTCTGCTCATCAGCTGTTGAGTTCCCAGAAATGTGTTACTACTCCCCTCATGAGTCATACCATTATTGTCCCCAACCACTTTTGAGAGCTTATGCTATGCAAGGTACCATGCTATGTGCTGTCTAATCTTCCAAAAACCTTGCATGGCTAGTATTGTTAATGTTGTTTTATAAGTGGGGAAAGGGACACTCGAGAACTTGCCTCCAAGGTCAAAAGAGTCAGACAGTGTGACCCCAAAGCCCATGCTCTTGGCCAATTCACTAATGTTCCTCTCTGTGCAGTACTGCAATCAGTTGCATGTCCGCCACAGCCTCCCAAACTGCCCATGTTAGACTGAGTGTCAGGCGATTCTATCCCAGCCCTGGCTCACCTGCAGTCATCTTTTGGTCTGCATGGGAACGCAGCCAGCCAACTTTCTCACAGGCCTCAGGTTAGGGGACCTTAATCCTAAAGCCAGTAGAGGCCCATGTAGGGGCTGGTGCCTTTGGCTTTTGAAAGAGGCCCTGCCTGAAATCTTTTAGACCTACTATGTATATGGATCTTCCTTCTCAGCCCTTGGGTTCTGGATGAACATTTATGATGAGCCGTTAAGCTGTCACCTGTCTGACTCAGAGGTGAAGGCCCTGCCCAGTTGTCTCCTGTTGATGTGGCATTTGTCCACCCACTCCACTGCTTGCCTCCTCCGGCCTGGACTCCACAGTGCCCCAGCAGGCTGAGCTGGGCCTGACCCCAGCGTGCCACCCCCACTACCCAGCTTCGTAGGAGAGAACCTGGGGTCCAGCCCATCTTCCCCAGCATGACTGTGGCCAGTGCAATGTACACTACAGGCCCCACTTTCACCTACACCGGTCCTCATCCTTCCCAGTACCTCAGCCACACGCACGTCTGACAGAAGCCTCATGCCAGAAGAGAAACAGTGTGGGGCCCGCCTTTGACACGTTCACCCTCCTTCCCTTTCCGGTGGCTGTTGTCTCTGCTGCTTTAGCGCAGAGGTGCTAGCTCTGAGGTGCTCACAGGCCACATGCGATGTGTAGATAGATTCTGTTCAGCATTCACAATGTTTTTTTTATTTTAACATTTAATAATTGGCAGTTTCACATAGATAACTGGACTTAAACTTTCCATAAAAAGCTTTTTAAAAAGCACTAAAAACATCTGCATTTCTGACTTTTCTTGAAACGCCTTTCTGTGACCAGAGCCCTGCATGTCTTTGTGAGAGCCTCCAGCCAGCAGCTAAGTAGCCACCACCCACCTGGGACAAGGCATGGCGCTCTGCTCCACCAGCCTTAAATTTGCCCCTGACCCTCATTTACCCTGCTCATCAGGTCTCTGTGAACACCCAAAGCCCACAGTGGGGGCCTGAGACCACCATCTGTGCCCACCCCCCAGTGGATTGAGAGCACCTGGTCAGGATCCCAGCCTGGCATTGCACATTTTCTCCAGACGAGAAGTCTCAGGCAAGTACCAGCCACTCCTGACCTAGACTCTGAGTGTGTCCAAGCCCAGAACCCACTGTCCAAATGCTCCAGCTTGCCAGGGACTAGCGTGGCTGGCCTGCAGACACCCCAGCACAAGCATGGACGGCTGAGGTCAGGTTGGGATGGATGCCAGGCCAACTCAGGCCCATTTCACCACAGAATCTGCTGTCCAGCTTGACTAAGGAGCAAAGCGAGACTCCCTGAGTCAACCCAGAAAAGACAAGCCTGACAGAAACAGTGCATTCAGACCAACTCCAGAGGTGCCACCCTACCCTTGCCCAACCCCCCAGCCCCAAGGCTCGGGGACACTCACAATGTTCATGAGTGTGAGGACGTAGTTCTGCACGTGCTCCTTGCCATGGAAGCGTACCACTGAGTCGTCCACTGCCAGCAGTACCTCGATGCTGTAGCTGCCCGGCTTGGCATGTCGCCGCTTCCGCTCCACTTCTCCCAGCTGGCCTCCCACCAGGCCCAGCAGGTTGGGAAGGTCGCCCAGGCCAAAGGCTAGAACCAGGATAGGAAGAGATCAAGGTCAAATCCACATAAGGGCCTGTCACTGTGACACAGCCTGGCAACCCACCCCTGCCTGTCACAGGTGCCCTTCTTCCTGCTTCTGTACACCAAGGCAGAATGAGCGTTTGCTCCAGACCAGGTCATTCATGAGCAGGAGCCCTTTTCCCGGCATAGGGCGTGGCTGTCTTTGAGGCAGCGAGTGGCAGAGAAGTGAGAACCGACCTGGGCTCCAGTCTCTCCTCGGTCCCATCTCACTGTGTAACCCGGCCAAGCCCTGCCCCATCACTTCTCTGGACCTCCGTCCCCCCTCCTGTGACACACGGATGGATAATCCTTCATCTCTTGCCCCCACAAGCTTGCTAGAAAAATAAAGGTGGCAGTGGGTCAAAACATCTTGATAAAGAAAAAAACTGTAATATTACTGTGGCTGATTGATGACATTACAGTCACCCCTGGAGTATGTCCCAAGCCTCTCAAAACCCAATCACGGCCAGTGACCCAAAATTTCACCACCACAGCTTTGGCCTTTTGGCTGAATGCGAAATATTTATATAACTAGGATTTATTAACTTGTATTATGTAATCTAGGAGTCATCACTTTTTCTTCAGATAGCAAATATTTTGGGCTTTGTGAATCATATACCCTCTGTCTCAGCTACTCAGTTTGGCTGTTGCAGCATAAAAGTAGCCCCAGATAATACATAAACAAATGCCTGTGTCTGTATTCCAACAAAACTTTACTGACAAAAACAAGTGGTGGGCCATTTTTGGTCCATAGGCCTTACTTCTACCCAGTCTAACCTAATCTAATCCAGTCCTTACAACTCTATCAGTTTATTGTCCCCATTATACACGTGAACAAGCTGAGACTCAAAGTAGCTTGTCCAGCACTGTCTGAATCAAAAGACCATGCTTTAAAACATCACTATGTATACTGCTACTTATGAAGGCAACACCTGAAACAGTTATCAGTCATTTACACCGGAGTCGGAATGAAGATTGAAGAAGCATCTGTGGGGGCAGTGGAGTGAAGGTGCATGAGGGCACTTTAGGGAAAGCTAAGAAAGCAAGAGAGAAACCTGGGGTCTCCCAAGAAAGCTTCAAAGTCTTTTAATGATTTTCCTGCCATCCCACCCTGAAGTTCCGATTCTTGTCCTATTGATTTCTAAGAACATTCTTACATCCATTTTATCTAGAGTTATTTGAGAACCCCACAGAGAGTGGTCCAGGGGCCAAGGCTGTAAAGATGCCACCACTAAAATCCTAGAATATAGCCAAGGATGCAGCTACAGGCGCGGCCCCAATACTTATGCGGGGATGGCGGGTAGGTGATGAAGGCAGGGCCCTGCCCGCAAGCCCATCGCGTAGTACGGGTGACAGATAAGATGCCGGACTGGAATAATACAGTAATGTCAAGGACTAAATAGGGCTGACTAGGAAAGGCTTTTACACCAAGTCCCAAACCAGGACCGGGGTGTTAAGGGAGGCTTCTGGAGGAGGGGACATCTAAGCTGCGCCGCACAGGGAGCAGGACAATGTGCTGCGGCATAGGGAGCAGAGGGCCCTGAGCAGAGGAAACTGTCCCTGCAAAGTCCACTGTGAGCAACTCTGTGAATACACCATCCACGGTGTAGGTGACGCTTGAGGATGAATCAAAAGATACCTTTGCAGAGACCCAGGTTCTGCCTGTAAGCCTCTGTGGACATGGGATTTTGAGGAACTGAAATCTGAGGACAGGGCCACAGAACCACAGGACTCGGCGCTACTGTCTTCTTATTTTCCCTTTGGCTAGGGAGCTATAGGGCAAAGGAATAAAAGCACTGGACTTAAGGACTGAAAAAAATGTGTGGCCAGTAGCCTACTGGGGAAACCAGGAAAGGGTGGCCAGCTGTCCGGGTGATCACAGCCTGGCAAGCAGGGCTCAAGCTGGTGTCGCTCCCACTTGCCCCTGAGGCCAACGTGTCTCTCTTTGCAGGTTACACTGCACAGGAGCTCCCGGAAGCCCTGGTGCCTGAGCCCAGCAGTGTGCACAGCAACCCACAGACAAATTCCTGGGAGAGAGGAGGGAGGACCCCCAGGCAGAGAGGAGAAGGGACGAGGGCTCTCTCCATGGAGTGGGGAGGACAAATAACAGTCACTCTCAACTTGCGAGCAGTGCCCAAAGGTTCACATGCTGCAAATGAAATGTGGAACTTGACCTTAACAGCTCTGCCTGCCAAGTCTGTCAAAGGGAGGCTCAGAGAGGTTACCTGACTCTTCCCAGGTCACACAGCAAGTTAATGGCAGAAGCCCAGAATGTAAACTCAGATCTACCACTCTCCCATTGTCACACCCTATCAGGGCCCACCCGTTATCTCTCTAAGCAAAAACAGCGAGGGAAATTGGGGAGGGCTTACTGACGTCAGCCATAGACCCTGGAGATGTTCCACCCACACCCTTTTCTATGTGTATATCATCCTTCAGGCCAAAATAGATGACCCTCCAAATGTGGAGGGATGGGGGCAGCAGGCCGCTGGGAGGCTTTCAGTGAGACCACCCAAGAAGCCTCAAGAGAATATAAAATGATGCAGCTGCTTCAAAAAACACTTTGGCAGTTCCCCAGAAAGTTAAACACAGAATTATCATAGGACCTAGAAATTCCACTCCTAGGAATATACCTAAAAGAATCGAAACCATATGTTCCACAAAAACTTGTACACAAATGTTCACAGCAGCATAACCATAATAGAAAAATATGGAAACAACCCAAACATCTGTTGACAGATGAATAAACAAATGTGGTGTATTCATACAATGGAATATTACCCTGCCATAAAAAGGAGTGAAGTGCTGATACAGGCTCCAACACGCATGGATGTGCTAAATGACAGAAGCCAGTCACCAATTATGTAATTCCATTCATATGAGACGCCCAGAATTGGCAAATCTATAGAGACAGAAGATAGATTAGTGACTGATTGGGCGTTGGGCCGGGGGGAAATGGGAGTGGTTGCTAATTAATGGGTACGGAGGTTTTTATGGGAATTATGGAAATGTTCTGGAATTAGGTAGTGGTGATGGTTACACAACATTGTGAATATAGTAAGAAACCACTGGATTGTACACTTTAATTAAAATGGTTAACATGGTGGATTTCATCTCAAATGAGAAAAAAAGAAAGAAACGGCAGTGCTAAGCCCCAGGCTGGCCGGCTGCCCTGGCGTCTGGCAGCCCCCGCCTCCAGCCTAGGGCCGGAACCCTGGCCGCGGGCGCACAGGGCCGACTGGCATTCAGGACGGAAGTGGGGGGTGCGAAGGGGCGACAGAGAGCAGCACCAACGGCTAAGGAAGGAAAAGGTAGCACTAGGACTATGGGAACGTCCAGGGCACGACCTCCAAGGCCAAGGCAGCGTCCACAGGGAAGCCCCTGAGGGGCTGGAGTGAGGCCCAGCTCACACTTGGCGGTCCAGCTAAGGGAGCCCCCATCCAGGACTTGGAATGGTTTAGATTTTCCCACCAGAGCGGTTGAGCAAGAGTCACTTAGCTCTTCTTTGGAGCCCAACAAGGGCATGTGTGGGGGCGAGGGGTAGTGCGTATGTGACTTGGGTGGGGGGGTATGTGAGTGGGCGAGTGTCAGTGTGTGATGTATGTGGCCGTGTGCGGGTGTGTGAGTGGGTATTAGTGTGTGTGAATGAATGTGAGTGAATGTGTACGCTGTGTGACTGAGAGTGAGTAGGCGAGGTATGACTGCTGCGTGTTGCGTGTGAGTGAGCGAGTGCGTACAGGTGAGTGTGTCAGTGTGGGGGACGCGTGCATGTGCCCTTCAGGAAGCAGCGGCCAGGGTCATACTCTGAGCACCAACAAAAAGAGTCCCCTCCACCTCCCCAGTTCACCTCACACACCTCTGCTGAGGGGCAGCTAGAAAAGCAGTCTGACGGACCCTCTGGTACCTCCTTTCCTTCCTTGAGGAAAGCTGAACACACCCCATGGAACAGCACAGCCCATGTGAGTGATACACCATCACGAAGACATGGTGTCTGTCCACTAGGACACCCCTACCCTGGCCTGTTTGGAAGAAAGGGGCAGTCTCCGGGGAAATCCAGGGGGCTGAGGGATCCAGGAGAGGGGACACCTGAGCTGGGCTGACACCTAGGCAGGATGGGGACAGACAGAGGTGAGGGAAGGTGCTCAGATGGGGGAGATTCCTCAAAAGCCTGTTTCCTGTGGCTAAGCAGGCACTGACCAGCTGGCCCAGGTCTCTGAGGCATTTCTCTGTGTGCCAAGAACTAAACCCAAAGATATGAGGTAAAACTTTTCACCTTCATCAAGAATGGGAAATGGAAGAACGGCGCACCCAGAAACACTTCTCTATCTACTAGGCTCAGGTCCAGAGTGAGTAAGAGTCAGAGGTTTCTAAGAAAGTCTTCCGTTGCCCCTCGTCTTTCTAAGGAAGAACCCAGGTGGGCCCAGGGCCGGCACCGCCTGCAGGCCCGCAGCAGTGACAGAGGGCAGCCTGATGAGAGGGAGTCATGCCACAGTCCCCGGGCCTGAACTCCAACTCCACCAGCTCAGCAGTCTCGGCTTCCCAGCCACAGACTGGGGCGGGCGATGGGGTTGCTTCCAGGCTCAGAGCCGTGAGCAGGACTTCCCCAGGGCCTCTCCCCAAAAGGGGATTTGTGGTCTTTGGGTTCAGAACTGGCCTCAAATAAAATGGAGCCCAATGAGCCTTGTCATTCTTCTCAGCCACGATTCAGATTCATGATCGCGGGACAGTGCCGGTCCCCACCCTGCCCCTGCAATCCACCCCAGCCCTCACAGCTCCGCCCAGCCCCTTGCCTCCCTCCCCACACCCCAGGCCTGCAGAGCCCTCCTCCTCTTGGCTAGTGCCGGTGCTGCGGCTCCTCTTAGGGGGAACATGGAGAGCAGCTGGAGCTTCAAAGGAGGCACTGTATGTGGGGACAACTGGTTTTCAAGCATTCCTTCACGCTATGCTCAACCCCGCCAGGGCCCTGGCTGGAGGGTGTGGTTACCCGTGGCAGGATTCCACCCAGGGCCTTCTCACGTCCTCTTGGCCGAAGGCTTCATGACAAGGCTAACTTGGACTATGAAGTTGGCCACGGGCCCAGGACCAGCACATATGGCATCCACTGCTCCATTCGCCCACCCATGGGTCCTGAGTACTATGCTGGTCGCCAGGGTGCAGGGACGCCCCTGCCCTCAGGGGCTCTCACCCTAACATGTCAGTAGTCAGCCTAATGACAAGTCTTCATGAAGCACCTACTACGTGCCAAGCTCCACTATCGCTAATACACACAACCTGAGAGGCAAACAATGATCCCCCCCCACTTTACAGATTAGAAAATGAGGCTCAGAGGTGTTAACTTGCTTAGGGTCACACACTGGACAGCACTGGAGACAGGATTTTAAAAAGGTCTAGTGGACACCAAGCTGACCCCAAAGCCCTGACACAGACAGGGCAGATTCCCTCCAAGTGTCCTAAGAACCTCCTGTGGCTCCCAGAGGTTGAGTTGGGTATTAGGGGAAAGAATTAAACGCAGCCATTCCACCCTGCCACCTGGGTAGAGAACGGTCTTGCAAAGCAACAGCGCAGTCCCAAGTTCCACAGCTCAGGGGGCTCCAGTAGCTCCTCTGGCCGCCAACTGCAGCCAGTTATAGTAGCCTCTAAAACCCACTGGGTACAGTAGGTGCAGTAGACCTACGTGGCCCAGTCCCATGTTACAGATGAGAAGACCAAGGCCAGGCATTGAGAGCTTTAAGGCCCGAAGTTACCGAGGAACACCGTGGAGGTATGGACAGAAGCAGAGCTTGGGGCCCTGCCCACAGCCTACCTTCGTTGTGAAGGTCCCCTCCAGGCTCTGCCCACTCCTGCCGGGCGGCTTCCCGGCGGTACACCACATGTGTCCTCCCGCTCGCCTCCTTGTCCTGCCGCCCCCGCTCCAGGGGCTCAATGAAGTAGTCGGTGACGTCTGTTCGGATGAGGCCCGCCTGAACCAGGGACGCAGTGAGCAGGAGGAAAGGGGAGAAAGAAGAGGCATGAGGACATGGCATAGTACAAGTGAGCATTTGTGAATGCACACGTATGTGACCACATGTATGTGACTACAAGTATGCAGGCTCCTCTTCCAGGGTCCTGGGGAGTTCTGGGGTCCCGCAGGCAACTGGGAGGGGTCGTAAGGTGCCTGTGCAAGGGAGCCTGTACCGATTTCAGGAAAAGGAGACCCACTGTTACTGTGTTGTGCACTCATGGGGTTCTACATAACGCTTCAGTAAACAGAAGGTTCCAGTGCTTAAGGCGGGGAGCCACTGCCATGAGGGATACGCACACACGCCAGGGCACCACACCCCACCCCAAAGCATCATGGGTTTGCCTTCACCTGCAGGCTGAGGGGAAAACCCTATCAGTAAAGCTTCACTATCTCGAAGGTGGGAGCTGGACCCCCACTCCATACAAAGTGCTATTATTTCAGATTTAGAGCATGTGTGTATTCAGGCCAGGGAACCCAGCTGTTCGCTGACTGTAAACGAGCCAGGAGAGTGCCCGGGGAGTGCGTGCTCTGTTTTTAATCTAATTTTTTGCCTGCATCAAAATAGTCTCTTAAAAAAAAAAATCAGGTATTGGCCTTGGAATAAAAGCATTAAGACTTAGCCAAGCCCAGCCCATATGTTATTAGGCCCCAATGAAGGCAATTATCCCTGGGGCAAAGAAACCTATAACTAGGTGTATGTGAACATATGTGTAGCTGCACAGCCCTCCCCCCAACACACACAAACACACGCACACATGTGCACATCAGCCCTGCGAAAGGACTAAGACCAGCCCTCCTACCACGGTGCCTAGAAAATGGAAGGCAATCCTTCATAAATACATGTATTTGTTGAATTCCCTCACTCCTTTGACAAATATTTGTCAAATGCCTACTGCCTACCCTCATTGCTTCAGACACTGGGGATACTGCTGTGAACACAAAGCGGTGAATGAAGAGAGGTCACTTCTATATATCTGCTGGACTTTCCCCATCCAAGGAGGAATGCCTCTTTTCCAAGCAGCCACTTTATGAAACAAGCCCACCAGTTTTCCCACCTCAGCCGGCTTTGAGATCGCTTCTTAGGGAACCCCCTCCAAGGCCTTTGGAGCACTCCCCACGGAGCCTCCCGGCAGCGGCCAATCTTTTTCGTGTCCCTTCCAGCTAGAGCTGTTGGTCGAACTGAAAACACCCATTTTGGATCAAAACCAAGATGGCTGCCTTCTGTGTCCCATAAACAGACCCAATCGGGAGGCCAAACCCATTCTAGGGGGAAATAGCAGCATTATACCAGGATAAGTTTGGAGCTTCCCAAGGTAACCATTTTGTGAGGCAATCCTCAACTGTCTGCAGAAGTTCGGGTCTGCTTCTTAAAATGTCAACATCAAACCTTATATTGCGCATACTTCCTTTCATTCAAAGCACTTTTACTTTTTTACTTTGGCACCGGCTATGTGCCAAGGGCAGGGAGAAACAGATAATAAAGCAAGCCCAGCTTTTGGCTGCAAATTGCTCATCACCTGGAGGGAAGGGCCCTCAGAGAAGCGGAGCATGGCCGCTTGTTGGGCTCGGTGCTGTGGTGGGTGGGTCTGACTGAAGGGTGGGTATCCATCCGGCTCTCAGGTGCAAGGGGCAGACATTCACCTTGAACCTTCTTGGTCCCCATCGGGGTGTATTGGCCTCATGACAAACCATGGCAGGGGCAGACACCCAGCTCCCTCTCCACCCCTCCTCTCAGCACCCTCTGCAGCGGCTCTGTTCTCACATATGTTCTATGTTCTACATAGCCCACCCTTACAGACACATCTCCGCCCCGCCACCAGAGACAAGGAGACTCTCCTTTCATAGCCCCATCTGCAATAGCCCAAGGGAGACTGCGGTTGGTCCGGCCTGAGTCGCATGGTCACCCGGGCCCTGCTACACCTACATGGCCAGCAGAATGGTGACGACTGCATTGGAAAGGAGAAGCTGTTGGGGGGCAGAAGAAGCCCACCTGAGCTGGAAAGGGCACGCCAGGCAGGGGCCTGGGCAAGGGTGCAGAAGCGTCGAGGCAGTGTGAGGACCTGGGAGGCGTTCGGGCTCACGGGCAGAGGCCGAGCCAGAACCTGGACAGTGTGGCCAAATCGCGAGGCCTCTGGCGCTGGGGCCCAGTAGAATCCCCAAAGGAAGGCCATCTTCCAGGGAAC
>PVJD01013320.1:0-34729 GCA_004026545.1 Mormoops blainvillei
CTCCGGTGAAACCCACAGCTCATGCCGAAGTTGATGTGCTAACTGTGGGTTCCCGGGACAGCCCATTTAATTTCTCTCCTTTTTGTTGGCTGGGTCCCACCAGTCCCTTCTTCCCCAGGCCCCTCCTTGAATAACACCAGCTGGGGAGCTGCCCCACCCCTAATTATTACCCTGGGGCTGCCAAAATGCAGGCTCCACCATGAGGATGGCAGCGGAGCAGAACGTGACAACAGCAGCAGCAGGTGGGCCCTGCAGAAAAGGCCAGATTATCCTCTCTGTGATTACTGTCATCCATCTCCAGTAAGGCAGGCAGGGAGTGGAGCATGCTCCGTGCTGGCTCTGCTGCTGCCCGCTCTTGGGCCGCCTTCCACCTCCTCTCTGCTGAAAAGCTGGGAGCTGGGGGGTGCTGTGCAAAAAGGTGTGCCCGGAACACACTCCTCTTGATGGATGAAGGATCACTTGGCCAGAGCAGCAGAGCCCCAGGTACAGCCAGGTGCCAAGTGTCCCTGCGCTGGTCTAGCCCTCCATGCACCTCCCGGAGGGTGAGTGCTCTTGGGGCAGAAATAGACAGCGGGGCACCGTCCCCCAGCCTTTACAGAAAGACAGGACAACCCTTTCGAAGAGAGTGAAGTTTATCTTCCACAGCTCCCAGAACATCCCTTGTCCCTTTGTCTGCCCATCTGGCCCCCATCTATTCATCTATCCAACCACCCTTTTCTGTTGAGAACCTGCTAAGTGCTGGCAGTGTGCCACAGGGGAATATAAAGGTGGGTAAGACCTGTACCTCTGCTCTCTTTCCTCCTCCCTCTCCAAGCTCAGGAAGATTTTGTAAGGACTTGCAACAAGTCTGAGAAGAAGGGGTGCTTGTCCTCACAAACCAAGGCTCAGCGTTCAGTGACTTACCCAAAGTCACACATTGGGTCCAGAGCTTGGGCTCCCACCTGATCTTTATAATACAGTGCACCCTGCAGGGTACCATGCTTTCTATGGCAAAAAAGATACCATTCACCCAAGGCTAAGACTCAGGGGAACTCTGGCCTTGGGCTCAGCCTCTCCTCTACCTGAGCAATCACAGCAATTCAGCCCATATTAACAAGCGCCCTCGGTGCCTGGCCGGGCAATGGAGCGCTGCCCCAGACGCTGCCTGCCTCACTACCTAGCCCTTCTCATTTGCTTGCTTGGTGGTTTGGGTCTTCTCTGACAGTTTCTAGCTTGTTTCACTCTTTTACAACCCTCCCATGTGAGAAGATCCGGGGTGGTTTCATCCCTGGAAGAGAAGATAGCTCTCAGCATACGTGTCCTGGGGCAACATCTCTCACTTTGAAGGGCAGTTAGCCTGGGAGTCACTGATGGGCTTAGGCAGCACCAGGAGGGGTGACAGCTCTGCACCGATGAGGTCATCACTGTCAGAGAGCCACTTTCCCTATACTAAGGCAAGGACACAACTTAATAATAATAATATTAATAATAACAAATACTCTCTCTACGGTGTGAGGTATGAAGAGGAGAGACACAGGGGGCCTGAAAAACCCACAGGTGACAATTCATTACTGACTATAAACAGGAAGTTTCGAATACCTCAAAAAGGAAACTTCTGCTCATCAGTGAAGAGCTTTCTAAATCACAGAATGATATCAATAAATGTGACTAGTCCAATTCTTTCACTTTGCAGTATGAAAGCTAAGATTTAGCCTGCATACGGCAGATGCCTCACCCAAGGTCCCAGAAGAGCTGGCGAGGCCCCAGTCCAGGCCAGCCCTATAGGCCACAACATGGGGTGTCACTGCTATCAGGAGTTCCCAAGCTGAGCCCTACACCTAGGTCCAGGGTATCTCTACCCAAGCCAGCCGCCGGAGGCGGCTTGCAGGGGAGACGCTGTTCCTTCTTCTGCAGAATTTCAGATGAGCTATTTTCTGGTTGGCTGCTCAGCACAACTGCGTTCCAGAGAGAAGGGTGGCCTTGTGAGAAGTGGGCCTTGGAGCCAGGTTTTCTTCAGCCAGGTCACCTTGGATGAATCATTCATCCTCTCTGTTTCAGTTACCCCATCTGAAAAGTGGGATAATAATCTTATCCTCAAAAGTATTTGTAAAGATTAAAGTAAATATTATCATTGAAAGCATTTTAACATTGCTATTGCCTGATGCCCAAACATTCCCAAGCTCTGAGGCTCTCCTGCCACGGGTCCTGACATGGAACCACTCAGCGCTCCAAGGGTCCAGTTTCCACTGGATGCATGACTTGGAGATTGAAGGAATGAGTTTCAACCTTGTTTGCTTTCCTGACTGTGCTGGTGGGATGCAGCGGGGCTAACACTGATGGGGTATGGTGTGTTTGTCACCTAATGCTAATGTGTCATTCTCACAGCTATGGTTTTTACCTATTATTAGTATTGCCTGACTACTAAATGCATGGCTAAAGAGTTGGCCCTGTAGTGGACAGAAGAGTGTGGGGGGAAAAGGGGAGGTGGGAACCTACATGTGGGTGTGAGCTGGCGTGGGGCTCTGACCCATTCTGTCAAGGCTCAGGAGTGGGCAAACCAGCCCCAGCTAAATTCCTACCCTACAGCCCGGCCCCCGACTGGGCTACGTGGTGTGGGCTATGATGTGCTACCATGAGCATGGAGGGTCGGTGGCCTGGAAGGCCATGTTCTAGCAGCCTCCCTAGCCCATCATCACCCCACTGCATAGAGCTGTCCTTGAATGAACACCACCACCCAGCTCCCAGTCAGGAAAGTGAGCGGGGCTAAGGAAGGCACAGAAAATTTAGGAGGACTCCAGTGGGAGCCACGAGCAACTTGAAAGCAGAAAGGGGTAAAAACAATGACTGCTGCTGCAATGAAAACCTCAGTATCACCAAAAATGACGGCCAGACTTTCCATACACTGCTCCCGACCTCCCAATACCAGAAAGTTCTAGCACACTAGGGAAGAGCGGTGGGATCTAGAGAAACGTGGAGAAGACTAGGCAGAAAAGGTGCACAAAACCGGTGCAAGTGGTATATGAACGCACATAGGAAAGGCTCTGCCCCTAAGTAGCTGTGCGATGTTGGCCAGGTCGCTTTACACCCTGGTGCCTAGGCTTCCTCGTTTGTAAACGAACATTAGACCTGGTGCTCTCCGAGGGCCACATTGCCTCCGGAACCTATGCAACAGAAATTTGGAATGTCCCCGGAAAGCGGACATTACAAAGCTTAGCACGCACCAGGGAAGATTGATGGGGCCGGAATTATTGAGCCTGGAAAAAAGGATGAGCGTGACTCGTAGATCATCTTCATGCACATGAAGGGCAGCAAACGGCTTTTCTTCATTACCACCAATGCAAAGGCACAGGAAATGGGCTGCAAGAGGGTTAAGAGGCAGCTGAAGCAATTTTGGAAATATGAATCTGACTCTGTTGTGTCCCTGCTAAAATACTCTCAATAGTTTCAATATCTTTCATTTTAAATCTAATTTCTTCCCATGGCTGGTGAACCCTACCCATGTGGCCCCTGGTTCCACTCCAACAACCCCCCTTGCTGCTCTCCCCCAAGTTTGGAACACTCCACAGTACTCCTTCAGTCTCTGCAGCTGCCCTACGGGCTCCTTCGTGCAGTCAGGTCTCAATGTCACCTCTGAAGACCCCTGCCTGATCACTCAACTTGCAGCCCCCCCCCCTTTACTCCCTAACAGGTAATCTTATTTTATGTCTATTATAGCACTTTTTGCAACTCTGATATTTTCCTTTCTTTGTTTATGGTCTATCTCCCCATTGGAATATAGGTCAGAAGAGGGGACACCTATTGGTGCTATTCAAAATTCTCCCTCAGGGTCTAAAACAGAGCCTGGCATGCAGACACTCAATGGCCACATGCTGCATGAATGAATGGTGATATGACAAAAACATGGGAATGTTTTCCAGAAGGGAACCTGTAAGGCTCTCGAGTTGTGCAAAATCACAGGCCTTCCTTCAATGAAGTCCTTTAAGAGCTCACGGGATTCTTTCCTGTTACGAGCAATCTGGGTGAACGTCCGCATTGCCTTTCACAAGTCCAGATTATGAATACTCCCCAGAGCTGCAGGCCACCTCCCCACTTAAAACACAGATTGGCTGACAACATGTCATTTCTTCGGCGATGAGGCAGGAGGGTCTCTCCTGGGGCTGCTCCCCGACCAATTTGTTACTGTTGCTGCTAATAAGGCTCTGGAGCAAAGCTTCAGGCAGGAAAGGCAGCATCTCGGAGCCTGTTCAGAGCTGCCACCACCGACATGACCCACGCGTGGGGACGGGATCTCTGCGGCCTGCCAGGGCTGCTGGATGGGCTTAGAGGAACGGCAGGCTGACGGGTAGAAAAGGAAATGGGAATTGAAAAGGGGGGCAAACAGGGACTGACCCTCCAAACTATACCATAACCTGACAGACATTAAATACTTGGGTTTATTTTTGTAGGTTTAAAAAGGGTGGGTGAAATTATTATTATTATTATTATTATTACTAATTTTGGTGAAATGGGGAGAGGAAGGCAGGCAGGAAGGGGCCGGATGGGTTGTAGGACAATGGAACATTTTTCAGTACTCCATGTGTCCATCTCTCCGGGATGAACTGCGGATCAAATACCACTGCTCGAGATCTGCCTGTGGTAGAAGGTGCAACCAGTCAACCTGATGTTGCTATAGGAACCAGATTTCTCCCCAGCTCCATGGCAACTGACTCCAGAGTGTGTTAAGCATACAGTCTGTTCACACTACACATCATAAGCTTGAGAAGAGACCAGCAGGAGGTTGGGAGAGGGTGGGGGGTAGGCAGTTCCTTCCTAAACCAATTAGCTAAAATTTCAAATAAATGAGGCTCATTTTGAATGGAGACAATCACAAGAGGCAGACACCTTCATTAGAATTACTCACACTGAGGGCATCATCAAAGTTTCGGGGTCTGTCTATGGTGATCTATGTCATAAAGTATCTGCTGTAATGATAACAAGGTGTTTAACCGAGGGAAGCCTCCTTCCAGGGTCAAGGAAAACAATGAACAATAAACAGCCAACCAACCAAAAAATGAAATCCAGAAAAGCTAATTGTCCGCCATCTTGAAGTCCAAGATCAATACTATATTCCTTCGTAAATGTCTAAGTGACAATGAACTTATCCACCATGTAAAAGCACCTGCTTCCTTCCCTTAGAGACTTCGAATGATCAGCATCAATTTATTTGGTCTCCTGGTAGGGCTGTCCTATCATTAGGGTAAAAATGTGAGTCCATTCAGACCTCCAAGCCGCCTGTAACTGAATTCCACAAATTTCAACAGTGTAGTCCAAGACTGGTAGCTAAGAAAGTCAGTTATTATTCAGCATGCGTCTGCCACATGCCATCTATTGTTGCTGGGCTTTCTATGTCATTAAGCTACAGGTTCAATAAAACCTCCATATTTGTGTATTTGTTTCTATTGACCTAAATTAGGGGTTCTCAAATTAGGGGGTCCAGGGGTTCTCCCTGGACCAGCGGCATCAACACCATCAGGAACTGGTTAGAAACGTAGATCGCTCCCCCTGCTGAATCAGGGCTGGGGGTGGAGCCCTGCGGTCTAAGTCATTCCCAAGCTTGTCCGGAGATTCTGCGCCACAGCAAAGGTCTAGAACCTCAGGCCTGGGAATCGGTGCAAGCTTCTAGATTTTATCTGCCCGCCTAGACATCGGGTCAGTCGCTGATGGGTCTTTCTGTGCGTTCCACGACAATTTCTGCCTGCTGCAGCCTCTCATTAATCACTCCTCCAGGAGGGTCTCTCGGCCTCTGTTGTTTGTCCTGGTGAGTCCACAGCCTTTCAAGATGAACCTTTGTTTGCTAACACATCTGACTGTTAGAACCCCAACCTTCCATCGTTCTAAAGTCTGCCTCCTTTTAAATCCTACCCAAGAACTAGCCTTTTTCCTGAAGCCACTCAGAACTGGCCAAATTTTCCTTCCTTACGGCAGTCCTTCATGTAAGTGAAATCAGCTATTATACTGCCCCTACCTTTTCTCCTCTCCAGGTAAAAAATCCTTGGATGCCACCACAGGTCCTCATATAACAGGGCTTTCAGATGGCTCTCCTGGCCCCCCTCACTGGATGCGACACAGATGAGATGAAGAACCTCCTTAATTCCCTAGAAACGTGGCAGACAATGCCCAAGATGTGCTTGGACCCGTACAGAGCACGAGTGACGGTTGCCTCCCCACCTGGACACCACAAGTGCCGTCAAGGCGGGCCAGTCACATGGCCCAGCCTGTGGACAGCTAGAGCCCCCGGTGTTTTAATAAATGCAGTAGTTAAGTCAGCCCTCTTCCCTTCTATTTTTTGAGGCTGAGCACGTAACTTTACGCTTCTAATAATAAATTTATTTCATTCCTTTTGGTCCAGAACTTTTATTCATAGACTATTGAATTTATTTTTATACTGTACCGAAAAATGTGACATTATGCCTATTTATTTTCCTTTTAAACTTTGTTATTATGCTGTCCATATGTTTTATATCCCACTATTAATGTAAAATGAGCACTTCACTTGTAAGCTTTAAAAACATAATTTTTATTAGCTCATCACATGAATTATAACACAATTTACTTAAATATTCCCCTTGATGTTAGGTTATTTCCCCCCAAAATTTTTTTTCCACTATACATAATGCTGCCATGAACATCACTGTACATAAATATAAATCTTTACCCAATTATTTTCTTGGCCTAGATTCTTAAAAGAAAAGTTATTGGTAAAACGGTATGAACATTTCCAAGACCTTGATACATATTACTAAATTGTTTCCAGAAAGGTTATATTTTTCTATTTTGACCATAGTTTATAACAGCTTACTTTACCATTGCCTTCATTAATGTATTATGCTTTTAAAATAAATCTTTGTCAATCTGATAAGTGAAAAATGGCATCTTGTTCTAATTTGCATTTCTCTTTTACTAATGAAGCTATTTTAAAAATATAAATTGACCAATGTGTCATTTACCTTTTGTGAATAAATCCGCTCATGTTCTTTGCCCAGTTTTCTCAGCGGGGGCGTGAGTCCTTCCCTTACTGATTTCTAAGCTCTCCTTATCCAACAGAAATATTGACCCTGTGTCTCTCATTTTTTAAAATAAATATTTTCCCAGTTAATGTTTGCCTTCTAAAGTTTCCTATAATTTTTCTGTGGGCAAAAATTTTATGTTTTTATGCATTGAATCTCTTAATCTTTCCCTTTGCGTTTTCTTCCATTACTTTTATGTTTAAAAAGTCCTCTCTTTCTAAAAGCAGTTAAATATTCATTTCCCCCCAATTTTAATGGTTTATTATTTTGCATTTAACTCCTTAATACATGTGTAACTGGGTAAATTTATCCAAACATGTGTTTTGGGTAAATGTGGAAGGTAGAAAAGTAAAATTTTTTCCCCAAATGCTTAATATTCCAGCTCCTTTCCCTCACTCATCTTCCCCTGGACTTAACTGTCTCCTTTATTATATGCTGGTAGGTTCTCAAGAGCTATATTTGAACTTAAGTAAGACATACCTGAATTTCTTTCTTTTTTTTTTTTGAGAAAAATTTCAGAAATTTGCTGTCCATCAACTGGAGGCAGTTTTAAACTGATTTTGTAAGGGAAACAGATTTTGTTTTCTAGCATGCAATATAAGCTACAATGGGATGAGGTAAATTTTCTTCTGCCCTTCCACTGACCCACTGTTTTAGGGCTGTTGAACTCTACACTGAAAATGATAGTAGTGCATACAGGTTATTTTGGACACATTTCTTTTCAAAAATTTTATTCTACACACCAGCCGGTGTCATCACTAGAGTTTGTTTCCCTGCTCTGCCTGCGGATCCCATCGCCTATACTATTCGATTTAACAACAGGACTACATTTTCTTACATAGAAAAGGATCCTTTCCTCTGTACTGTTCTGTACATGTTTTCCTTGGCAAATTCTGCCTGTTTATTCTTCCAGATAAACTCTAGACTTACTTTTTTGTCAAATACCCTCCATCTTCTCCCCTCCCCACAAAATACCCTGAGCCGTCGATTGGAATTAAAGTAACGAATTAATTTGGAAAGATATGGCCTCTTCATAATGTTCAGTCTTTGTGATAGAAATATGATTGCCTCCATTTGTTCAAACTGTTCTTCTATGTCTTTCAGTTCAATTTAAATTTTGTCATATAGTCTCATGTACTTAATTTTGGATACATAAAAAAAGCTACTGATTTTACAACACTTACGTTATATCCAGCCACCTTTTTGGGTGCTTTTATTAATCCTAACCATTCTGAGTTAGATTTTCTAGGACTACAATCATATTGTTTGCAAATGCTGACATTTTGATCTCTTCCTTCGCACTTCCTGCTTTGTTACACCTTCTAGGCCTTTTCCAACGCTAATTGGCAAAGGTTTAGTGCACAGCCCCTCCTTGTTCTTGATTTTGAAGGAAACGCCTCCAGAATTTCATCACTAAATGTTTGCTATTGGCTTGAGACAGATATTCTTTATCATGTCGAGTAGCATTCTATTTCTAATATATTCTAAGATTTTGATTTAAATATTGGGTTTATTGCATGCTACATTTTTAGCTTATTTTACACTGTGATATATTATAGTAATAAATTTCCCAATATCAAATAGTCCTTGAGTTCTCTGAATATATCCTACCTAATTATAAATCCACTGGATTCAATTTTTCTTCCATTTGTGTATGTATGTAAAATTGTTGCACATTTTTTGTGTGTTTATAACAATGCTACTTTTACTAAATAAATTTTTAACTTTAATCTTTTCTGTGTTTTGTAACATATTATCAATAAGTTGAAATTCACATTTTTACTGAAAATTAGTATTGAGATTTTCAAATTTCTAAGCATACAACTGTGAATAGCATTAATTCTCTTAATCTTAAAATCTCCTTATATGTATATGTTATTATGTTTCCTTATTAATTTTGTTTGATTTCTAAAAATTCCAGAGGTAACCTAATTTTTTTTAATTGCATAGCTCTAACTCTTTGATTTATCAAATCTACCTTTATATTATTTCCGATATTATTAAATTTATTTTTAGCCTTTTGGTTTCGAGTGTCTCTCTCATACAGAATACGATTGGGTTTAACTTTACAGCTAAATCTGAGAGTCTTAGACTTTTAATAATGAAAACATTTAACCCACTTACATATTTTAACCACAGTTGATATGTTTGACGTTACTTTTGCCATTTTGTTTTATGCTTCTGGATATTTTTGTGTATTTATTTTCTCCTTTTTTAATTTCACAGACTATATTTTAGCCTCCTGGTGTTTTTGAAAGTAGAAAACCTGATTTTTAGCTTTTATGCTTATTACATACATATGCAACTGAAACTTCTATAATTTAACACATTCGAAACAAAACCCTGGTTCCCTTCCTTAAGACAGGTGCATTTAATTTATTAAATACATGTAATACCAGCTTTCTTCTAGCTCCCAGTATTTCCTTGCCATTATTAATTTGATCGTGTATTACATATGCAGTTCCTTATCATATAATTATTTATGAAAATAGGATTTTTAAAAATAGGTTCAAATTTCTATTTTGTAACCACAGTTAACATAGTTATTTTTATTAATAATATTAACAGGATCCATAAGAGTTGTAACTGATTGGGCACTTGCCATGTGCCAGTTGCCACATCAAGCACTTCGCCTACATTTTCTTCTTAATCCTTACAGAAATCTCACTTTTACAGTGAGGTTCAGAAAGGTTAAATACCTCCTGCGTAGTCCAACAGTCAGAAAGAAGCAGAACTGGGATTCATTTGCTGGTCTCTCTGATCGCAGGGCCTGTGCTCTTAACTATTATGCCCTAGCTCTGTTTAATTGGTTTCAAGTTCAGCATCGGTCCATTTTATGCTATCCTGGAGTCCTTGATTTCAATGCATTTCAGTCACCTGGAACATTAGTACTAATTGATTCACTGTCTCCGGAGGACAACTTGAATGGTTTATCGCTGAGACCTTGCATATCTTAATATGTCTTTATAATACCTTTCCATCTGAGTTACATCTTGTTTAACAATCCAGTTCTTTGTGGGCTGTCAGTGTGGAATGTAAGGCAGGAATGAGCCTCTCAATCCACTCATTCCACTTGTTCTTTGATGTATGCTCTTTACTGCTCCATAATTTATAATGTGATTGCCAATTTTAAACATGTTGGTATATTTATAGATATTTTACTTGGAAGTTCTTAGGAAACATATCAAGTATGCTTTTCAAGTAAGAAGCCAGTATGAATTTTGTAAACATTGTTTTCTATTCATGGCCTTAGTCATCTATCCCAACTTTGTGTCTTAAACAATGTTTCCTTTTGCAGTTTCAGTGGTAGACATGTTGATTAGGACTGAGCCCAACCGAACTGGAGACCTCGCCCCAGGCTGACATCAATCTGTAATCACCATCCTTTAATCAGAGTTGGCCAAATTATAAAACTATTTCTCAATATTTTTCACAAAGAAATCCTGATATATGTTCCTAAATGCCTTATTGAAATCAACACCATCTTAAGTATTCTTTTGAGCTAAGTAAGCCTAGGTACCCCATGAAGAAAGAAAATCCAGCTAATTCGATATGTTTTCTGAAATTACTGATTTCTTTCTGAAGTACACACATGCCATCTTTTAGGGAATCTATTCCAAGAGTTTGCCAGAGAGAGACATTAAACTTGCTCTGCTAGAGCCTCTGGACTTCAGGAAATCAAAATGTTTGCAATCTCTGGCTCCTATGAACGATCTGTATTTCAGTGGAATCACCGTTAAAAGCTCTAAGACAATGTTAGGATGTTCTTCTCCTACTTAGGATAAAATTAGTCAAGACAGACTTTAACTCTCTAAAATGGGCAAATACTGTAAACACATTTGTTTGATTCCCCTGTAAGTGTGTTGGCTGTACTGTTTCTTGTCCGAAGGCCATTCTCACTGATGGGGGGCCAGGGCCTCCTTGCTCTCATTCTCGCCTTACTCACGGCAGGAGCCCACCTGGGGTCTCAGCATTCTCCACCAGCCTCTGCTGCTCCAGCTCTCCCTGAGCCGCCCTTCTTTTCAGAGACTCTCCTGGAATCACAAAACCGTTCTCTTCACTGCATTGTCTGAAACACCTTTTCCTGACATCAACGGGCTGCATTATATGGAACAGTCTCTCTCCTTTCACAAGCAGGAACCCTAGAAGGACTGGCCCCACCCCTCCACAGCCTCCTCGCTCAGAATCGGGTCCCACATGGAGGTCTCTGCTGCTCCCCTCTTTCTAAGAGCTGGGACTCCCAGTAATCCATGGCAAATGTATATTCAGATGCATTGCTTTTAGCCTAACCAGTCTTCCAGCAGAAGATGAGGCTATTTTGCTTCTGCAGCCTTTTTGTGAACTCTACCAAGAAATCATTCTTCATGCCCTTGTTTACACAGGCAGTCTGTGGTACATTTCCACATAACTTAAGCTCTTCCTTCTCCTGATCCTCGTTGGTCTTCACCAGGCCACCACGCTTAGGTGGATGGGTTTATACAACAACGCAGGCCTCGTTGGAACATCCAGCCTCCGCCCCAACCTCTTCCATGGCGGTTGCACCTCCCAAACAAGCCGTACTCCGTGACTGCCACAGCCCAGCCTCGGATCACATACCAACCACCAGAGAAGCCTGTAAAAACTGCATTTTTCCTGTTGTATGAACATTTCTAATTTATTTTCTTTATTCTTATAACTACTCACCTAGAGACCTTCAGATCACATCAGTTATGGAAGAAAAAGCTGAAATGGGGGATGGGGCGTCAGCCCTCATTCTGATCTAGCTTCTCCTTGAGTTCTGAGGACTCATATCAGAAGCAGGGACCCTGAGGGTGGGGCTGGGGCTGGGGCTGGGGCTGGGGCTGGGCCTGGGACAGCTGACTGATGAGTTAAGATTGCCCTTTTGCTGACCCAGCACTCAAAGCTCTGGGTCCTGATCGTGTCCAGGCTCAGAGCAGGTGTCAGCGCTGGCCTCCTGGCTTCCAGGCACGCCACTCAGTTTGGGACCACACACAAATAAACTTCACTGGCAGCTCACATGAGATGTACAGGTCCTCTTTATGCCACACTCCTCGCGCTGCAGAATCTTAGTACACACTTTCACTCTCGCCAACATGCTCGGGCAGACGGGGATCCCTGGGCTGAAAAAGAACTCCCAGGCTACCTTCCTCAACCTCCCACATGTCCGGCACACCCACTCTTACGCAGGGGTCCCCTTCAGAAGGAAGGAAGAAAGACCATGCTGGAAAGCAGGAAGAGAGGAGGGTGGGGAAGGGCCCCGGGGCTGCGCATGCAGTGAGCACTTGGAAGTGCTCTTCCGCTGAGCACCCCAGCAGAACTGGGAGAGAATTCACTGAGATGGGAGGAGAAGGAGGCAGATAACCCCCACTCCTCTGACAACTCTCACTGGTTTTGTTAGTAAGTCACTTGGAATGGACTACGGCATCAGCTGGCCAGGTCGAAATAATGTGTGACTTACAGAAGTAGGAATGTAAAAATGACACAAAGGAGGAAAAAAGAATCATTCTAGTGTTTTCCAAGATCCTCCTAGTGTATTCTCAGATTAGCCAAGGCGGATTTCTAGGAGGACTGGAAGCCCACCATGGTGGCTTGTCTCCTGATCCTCACAGGTGATCCTGCGGACAGACAGTGTTATGAGCCAACCAAGGGAAGGGTGTGACAAGGGGCGAGAAGAGCTGAGGGTGGCTCCAGGGGTGAGGGCTGAGGTTACTCTGAGAGCTGAGATGTGAATGTGTGGGATTTCAAGCGTTCGTTCCTGATGGGAGACAGTGCACCTTGGCTGCCTGGGGCCTACACACCCCAGGCCCTACTGCACAGGACTAACAGCGTGTTCCAGCCACTGGGAGGGTTTGATGAAGGATCTTCTTCTTCTTTTTTTTTTATTTTTTGAAGTAGCATTGGTTAATTACATTACATACATTTCACGTATACATTATATCCACATCTGTATACACAATAGTGTGCTTACCACCCAAAGTCTAATTATTGTCTGTTACCATACATTTGACCCCCCTTTCCCCTCAGGTAACCTCTAATCTGTTGTCTATATATGTGAGTTTATTTTTATTTTGTTTTGTTTCATTTGTTTCATATGCAGTTTTTGTCTTTTTCTGACTTATTTCACTTAGCATGATATTCTCAAGATCACACCATGTTTTCACAAATGGAAATAGTATCACCGATGGCTGAATAGATGAAGATGATGTGGTATGTATCTACAATGGAATATTACTCGGGCAGCTCTCTTACGTAGAGGTTTCCTTAGGGTGAAAAACCACGCATGGCTCAGCTCACGCCTGGGAAGGAGGCGGGCTCTCCCACGGCTGCCTGGCAGAGCGGCCAGTGATGGTCGCACCTCCGAGCCACGCGTCACTCTGCTCGCTCTTTCCCTTTCTGCCTCATCATACCATTTGCAGCCACAGGAGATAGAGAAGGACCACAGGCCGGATCATAGCTCTCACAGAAAAAGAATCCTTAACCTATAAAATTCTGCGTTCTCAGTGACAAGGCCTGGGCACCTACCACTTTGTCCACTTTAAAAAAAATTATAATATCTGGTCTCTGCCTTCAAGAAGATTATAGTCCAGCTGGAGAGGATGGACACGGACACACACACACACACATGCACGCACAAGTAGCTACTACTTTTAAACACGATGTGCCAGGTACTAATTATACATTATAAATATGATATCTAATGCTTACAAATAGCCTGTGAGGTAGAGATTATTATTCTAATTTACCAGTGAAGAAACTGAGACTCAGGAGGGTAATTTGGTCAAGGCCATAGTTAATCAGAGGCAAGGATGTCCCACCCAGGCTGTACCTGCTCCTGTGCTATATTAAATCAAAAGTCCACTTGCGGCCCTGACCAGTGTGGTTCAGTTGGCTGGGCGTCACCCCGTAAAAGTCCACTGGGTGGAACAATTCAGCCGTGCCAGCTGCTATCAAGTCCACTCTTTGTCTTTGGCTTTCACTCTCACCATCTCAGCCAGCTCACCTAGAATCCATATGTAACTGTTAATATTAGGTTCAGCTGCATAAATAAAATAAAATTAATAGTGATTTTATTTTTCTCTCCAATAAACCTGTCTCCAGGGAAATGGGTTGGGATGGCAGCTCCTTGATCATCAAGACTCAGGTTCTCCTCTTTCTGCTCTGGCATCCTCAATACTTGGCTTCTATCTTATGGTCTAATGTGGTTGCTAGAACTCCAGCTATTACAGCTGCACTCCACGAAGCTGAAGGGAGTAAGAATGGAAGAAAAGGGACTCATCCTTCCCCTTTAAGAAGTCTTCATTAAATTACAGCATATGGTGCTTCAGTTTATCTTTCATTGGCCAGATATTGGCACCAAGCCTTAGAGGAGACTGGAAAATCTAGTCTTTTTAGTCTAGGTAGCAATTCGCCCCGCTGAAAATCAAGGTTCAGTGACTAAGGAGAAGGCTATACATTAGATGCTGGGGGAGACAAATATAAATTTTTGTTATACTCAAATTTCATTTATTTTTTTTTAAGTACCAGGGTGTGGCTGGTCTCTGATAGCTCAGAAGCAAAGTTAATAATTGCCATCGGAGCTTCTTCCTCCCCCTGTTTCTCCACCTCCTCCCTTCTCCTCTCCTCCTCTTCCTCCTCCACCTCTTCTCTTTCTCCTTCTTCTTTTGATACCACTGCAGCCAGGAACTCAGCAGGAATAAAGCAAATAAAGCTATGAAATAATGAATCCCCAACATTCCTGTTCACCCGTGAACAGTACTTTTTGATTACAGGCTCCACATTTAAAACATACAAACACTGTTCCAAGGCCAAAGAACAGGATCTGTAGTTTGCTATGCTGCCACCAAATGAAAGAAAAGACTGTCCATAGTCCCATGTGGTGAGCAGAAGGCTCACACACAAGCTAACTGGATACACGCATAGTAGTATATTCTTCCTCATGCATCTCAAGTCTCCCAAGACAAATGATGGAAAAACAAACAACAACAACAAAAAATCACTGAATTTAAAATGTTCCACTGTGAAATACTATACCGCATCTAAGACCGAGTGTTCTTCTAGATTGGTCAAGCATTGTAATTCTTCAAAGAGCCAGCAGAGACAGAAAGTTGGAGTTGGAAGCCATGCAGAGAGATGATCTGTTCGGTCCCTTCCAATTTCAGGGAAGGAACTGCAACCAGAGAGATTCAATGGCCCGCTCATGAGCAAAAGAGACATTGGTTCTCGGCTCCCAGGCTCCTACCCGCTAGCCCCTTTGGGCCAGCAGTGGGGCACTGGGGGACTTCTCAGTATTGGGAAACTCCATGAAGCTGGTATTGAAGACTTCAGATGCCAGACGCACTGAAGTTGAGAAAAAGAATGTGGGCTGGGGGTTTGCTCCAGTGCCGTCGTGCTTCTGCTCAAGGAGAGGCAGATGGTTTCTTCAGGGCTGTGAGCAGCTATGTCCTGGGCCCTGGAACGGCTCGTGGATGCTGAAAGGGCTTGGTGGACACTGCATGGATCAGGAGGAATTTGGGTGGGTGTCTCCATATGCCAGCTCTTGGCTCTCAGTGATAAGGAGCCAATGAGACTCCCCTGGAAAAATTTGTTAAAAACAGACTCCTGGACTTCCCTCCCAGAAATTCTGAACCAGAACATCTGGATGGCGTCCAAGAAACTGTATTTTTAAGACGTGCCCAGGGGATGCCACTGCCACCGTCCAAGTACTAATCTGAGGACAAGTGATGGGATCCTCTGCACACGATGACTCACTCGCAAGGCTCCGTCACCACTCAGTGACTGTCTCGCTGGGGAAGACACTGCCAAGACCCACTCTTCGCTGCATTTACCACACTCTATGGTAAGAAGTTCCTCCTACACTCACGGTCCCCTATTTTCCATATTAAGCATCTTTCCTTCTCTGGTGGTAACAGAGAGCCAGCTAATCACCAGCCTCCACATTCTAACCCTTCACAGACTTGAAGCCTGTTACTGGGTCACCTGTCAGCCTGCTTTTCTCCCAGTTAAATGGTCCCCCTTCCTCTCACTTCTCATCCGTGGTCCCATTTTCCAGCCTATCAATCATTTCCACGCTTTCCTCTAAATGCTCTTCAAGCTCCCTCCCGACCTCCCAGGTTGCCTTTGTTTCCAGTTCTTCCCTTGAACAGTTTGTGTCTTAGATGAGATGAGATGAGATGAGATGAGATGAGATGAGATGAGATAGAAAGAAAGAAAGAAAGAAAGAAAGAAAGAAAGAAAGAAAAAGAAAGAAAGAAAAAGTAGCCCTGCTTCAAAAGAATTCGAAGGCATTTTGACAGGATTAATTTAAGAAACCTCCCTGCAGCACCACAGTGATCCTGAGAGAGGGCAGGTTGCATAAGAAAGCCTAAGGAAGGGGCTACAGGCAAGACTCCATCATCTCCATCTCCAGCAACACACCCCAAAAGTTTCCTGGGTGCTTGCTGAAGCAACAGGTGCGTCCACAAGGCTGAAGGTCCACCAGATGGCTGGTCAGAAAGACAGAGGGTACTGCTGGGCTTTCCAGCTGATCTAAGTGAGGAAACTCGGGGCAGGCTGGCTTTCAGCAACAGAGCCAGTGGCAGAAACAGAATGGAACCTGGGAGCCAGAGAGTCAAGGGAAGGGGTGTCAGAGGTGGGATGGGTCATTAGTAACCCCGGCAACAATGGTGGTCATTCATCATAAGCACAAAGCCACCTTGAGGAAGATTAAGGGGTACGACACCTTGTCAAGGGTATGATCCAAAAAAAATCAGCAAGTGGGAGGGAAAAAGGGAAGCACAACAGAGAGTAGGAGGCAAAGAGAAACAGAGTTCGGTGGTCCAGAAAGACCTATTGTCTCCAAAGAGCACGAAGAAAGGGAGAAGACAGCAGAGGGGAGAGAGGGCAGCAGAGGGGAGAGGGGACAGCGGAGGAGGCAGGGAAACTGAGAGAGTTTGCCTCTGCAGCACCTGGGGGCCGGGAAGAACAACACCGCTGCACCACCCAGCAAGGAAAGTGACTGTGGAGCTTTGCTGAGGAAGTTGGGAAGTGGGCTCCGGTTCTAAATATTTCCCGAGAGGTGATCTCACAGGACAACCACGTGGGTGAGTGTACCGTGCTCACTCCCACAGCCGCCCGCCGCTTCATGGTTAACCTGCATTGTGCAGCCTCCAGAAGGCTGAGTGCACTTACAATCTCGTAATTTAGCACTTTTTTCCTTTTTGATTCCTTTCCCAACAAAATTGGCATGGATGAAAGACAAATTCGTAAGACTGTGGGCACCGAATGTGGAGATCACAGTTAATTCCTGGTCCTGTTACTCACTAGGCATATCCTTGAGGAAGTCTGCAAGTCTTAATGCTCAGTCTCTGGATCCAAGAAATGGAAAAGGTTGTAATGAGATTTAAAAGAGGTGATGTAATTACATGCCAACGAGTGTTAGTTGACCATGAATGCCTACATCTCTTCCTGCAGTGGATATACTGAAGATGAAAAGAGGGAAAGAGAAAGAAAAAGAGAATGAGAGAAACAGTGAGAGAAAGAGAGAGGTACCACTTCCGCTGGGCCACCACTGACGAGCAGAGAAGGTAGGATGAAGCACACCCCTCTGCAGAGGGGCAGCCCGATCTTTCTCCGTCCTGTGAGGAAGCCATACACGCTGTTTGAAAAGCCTTCCTGGGGCCTCCACCTCTGACAAGATAAGGAATCACCTGTAATACCTCCTCGCATAGCAGGAACACGCTGGCTATGGGCATTTCTGGTGTGACTGATAAATCACCCATCGGAACGTGTAGATGTTTTGTTGTTTCCTTTTTTGGAGGTGGAGGGGTGGAGAAAAAGCAGACCGAGGCCTTTCTCCTCCCTTTCATTCAATCCCAAACTATGGTCCAATAGCTAATTTTGTTTGTTGGCCTCTTTGTTCACTAACTAGTAATTGTGAACAGCTGGAGAGGGATTGCTCACCTCGAGAAGGGGGAATTGTGTGCTCAAGAGAGATGTTGCTTAGGGAGAAAAGTACCTCTCCAGTTACAAGATGAAACTAAGCATGCCCAAAATTAGATGTATCTTTAAGAGGGCCAAGAAAAGAAAAAGAGCTTTATTTGCCTCCCACGTGGCCAACATGCCACCCCCTGGTTTCTGGGTAGTTCCACTCTCCAGCATCTCACATCAGGAAACAGAAGCGCCAGCTGCTTCCAAGCAAGGTAATTCTCTTATAATTTTAGATCTGCTTGAAACCAGGGAATATAGCTGGGGAGGAGCAGGTTATTCTGGATGGAACAGAAAATCTAATCTTGAAAAGAAGGAAAAGCTCCAATTCCAACCGTAACAAATTTTGGTTTTATCTGTGAGTGAAACCTAAAAAGCCCACAGATCGCTGAATATATTCCAAGGATAGTTTTAAAATACCCAGGCGGAATGGCCTTATGTTTTCAAGACCCCATGACGAGAATGGAAGGATGGGCAGAAGCTGAATTTTTGAGAAGTGGAAGGAAAGAATGAAGCCGTGTTCTAGAGTGGGTGAGCTGTGGACTCTGGGTCTGAAACCAGGCTATACCGCCTTCCAGCTGTGTGACCCTGGGCAAGCAGTGCAACCTCTCTCTGCCTCGTGGCCCATCTGTGGGAGGGGAAGACCCAGAGAGGGGCCAATGAAGCAATGCACAGGGAATACAGTATATTTGGGGGTGGCACTCAAAATCACCAAGTCCAGCCCCCCCCCCAAAGGAGGTGAGAATTTATTACTCCCATCCACACATGAGGGAACTAAGCCCAGAACGAAGTCTCTGATGTAGCAGAGGTATGAACAGTTTCTTTGTGGGTTACAATTCAGCAAGAACACTGATTTGCTCCACACCATACTGCCTCTTGGTACAGATTTTGGACAGTCCTGCACTCTTCCAAAGCCTCCTACGAGAGAGAGTGGGGAGGGCAGCAGTTCTTAGCCCCATCTTGTTGGGGGTCAACAAGGAGGTTACTGAGATGCACAATAAATTAGGAGCTGAAACGACTCACTGTTACAGCTTACAAGTCTTTATGCTCACACCGGCCCCCAAGCCCCTTCTCAGGAGCATTCACCTTCTCAGGAGCCTGGTCTGGACTACCAGACGGGCTTGAGCCACACCTTCTTCACTTCCTGTGAAGCAGCAGAAAGACTGAGCTACCGCACAGGGCAACTGGTGGATTTGCCTAACGATCAGCAGGGTAGCTTAGGTTCAATTCAATTTGATTCAATTGAAGTAAATGAATTTAATTCGATGCATTTATTGAGTGTCCAACTAAATGCACAGGGTCGCCCTGGTTCCCAAGGGTGGGGCGGGGCAGGGAAGAGTGGGTTGGGCATGATACAAGCAGCAGTGTACCGTCCCCAAGGGGCACACACGGAGGAGCTGGACAGACGTGGAGACTCAGGTCTTTTGGGTACAGGGTTTCTCCACCTCGGTGCTACTGAAACGTTGGGCTGGATGATTCTTCGCTGTGGGTCTGCCCTGTGCACTGCAGGCTGTTGAGCAGCACCCCTGGCCTCCACCCACTAGGTGCCAGCAGGACCAGCCTCTAGCCTTGAGAACTGAGGATATCTCCAGACACTGTCAAATACCCACTGGGGGAGAGGCAGAAGTGCCCCTGTTGTGAACCACTGCAGTAATAGGAGGTTAGCGATCATCATCGGCTCTGTAAGAGAGGTATAAACCAAGTGTTGTGCGGGTGATAAAGCTGGTGACTCTACCCAGGCTGGCTTCACAGAGAGCGTTACATTTGGGCTGGGCCTAGGAGAGCAAGTGGGGTTTTGATAAATAATTCTAACTTAACCAGGGAAAAATAAGGCAGTAGGAAATGCTAGGATCCAGTGTCAAGGGACTTGGCATAACCTGCAGGCCACAGAGAGCTTCTCAAAATATTCAACAACCAGTGTGGCGTCCGCTGGTCGAACGGGCTCTGGGAACGGGCGGGAGCAGAGTCCTGCACAGCATTAATCTTTAGTTGCTGAAACGCAGGGGCATGAGAGGGTCCCTGGTGGGGGATGGCACAGGGCTCGGGGAAGCTGAAATTTTCCAGTGTTTAACAATGGACAGGGCAATGCCAGCACATATATGCTGAAAGCCAGCCTGCTTTTCCCCCTCCGGAGGACGACACACCCCAAAGCTTAATCCACTCTTAGTCTTAAATGAAGGTTTAAAACAGGCTTGGCCTGACAGTGTCTAAGAGCTCCTTTCCAATTCAATAGCTCATGCTGGTGGCATATCCAACACAAAGTTAATACTATAAACATTGGGGGAGGGCGAAGCTAGTTGTACTGCTGCAGTTTCAAGAGCCAACTTCACAGAATGTTACAGTTCCTTGGCCAGCTCTCCCCCTCCCCCATCCTCAAGGCTCCCTTCTTTTCTTTCAGGTTCCTTACCCTGCCTAATGTGCAAACCTGGGTTATGTGGCGTTGCTCACCAAAACAGAAGCTAAAGCAGGACCAAACTCACCAGCTCTGAGATGCATATGTGGTTTGAACCTGAAAGGTGGAAAGCAGACCGTGGAAATGAGATTGAAGGAGAAACCAAGGCCAGCCTTGTGTCTGGAGAGAAAGTACAAGGGGATGTCAGGAAGAGCTACAATTTGGCATTTCTTGCCATGCTCAGAAAAATTAAATTACAATCAACCCCATGGGCAGGAGTGCCTGGCTGTGCCCACTGGGGAGGAAGAAGGAGTGGATCCCATTTCCAGACTTTTCCACACTACAGGCCTCTGTACCAATACTGGGCCATCCCTGTGGCCCGACAAGCATGCACACTCCCAACCTCCAGCACAGTCAGGGAGGAGCTCCCCGTCCGGAATCAGTTCGGCTGCGGACTAGACTCTCAGTCCCTTTCTAAAACAATCTCCCATCCTACCAGGATTTCAGCAGTGACCACACACTGTGGCAGCATGCCCCGCTAGCTGGTTTGCTTGTTCTTCTAAAGAAAGATTTGGCTGGTTGAAACTGCAAGCAGGTGGCTGGAGGATGACTCGGAGACCCCGCAGAGAACACGGAGCTGTGTGCCCGACCTGCTACTCCCCACCCCTGCTTGGCACCGGCAGCTCAGGCCAGGGCGCAGGGAAGTGAGGTGCCACAGTCCCAAGGGAGGGGACTGATGGTCTAACGCGCAGAGCTGTTACAGAAGGTGGAGCTCCCCAGTTTAGAAGTTCCTGGAAAACATCCATGCCCTCCTAACAACCCCTCACCCTTCCCCAGCTGCAGTTTGCAGAAGCAAACCCCCCAATTCTGTCATCTTCACCTGACTCCTGGACCAGAAAAGGTCACCTGATGGGTGTCTGTCTTCAGACTCTCTCTTCTGATCCTGTGAACACAGCTGCCAGATCAGTCACACAAAAGCACACCTATCACCTTTCGCTCCACACTCACAAGACCCCACTGCCTCTAGGGTGACATTGAAATACTGTAATCTGACATTCAGGAGCTCCTCTCCACACAGCTCCACTTCAGCCAGGCAAATCTAATCATAATCCCCTAGACAGGCCTTGTCCACCCAGCCCCACCCCTGAGCGTCCACAGTTGAGGCATTGGTTTATGCTCTGCTTCCTCCAGGAAGCCCTCCAAATCAGAGTGTGCTCTCTGATGCCCAGCACCACTTGGGGGGGGGGGGGCGGCAGTGCGCTGGGCCCATCCAAGGGCAGCCAATCTGACAGCCTCCTCCATGAGGCCCTCTGGGCTTTGACTTGCTTAAAGCAGACCCTCCCATAACAAGCCTTTCCCTAGGTCAGGGTTAACCCTAAACTAGGTCCCTTTTCTGAACATTCAACTGTCTGCGGAATGTGTTTCCCTCAACAAATGGTCTGGTGCTGATTCAGTGGTCCTTAGGGACCTAGCACCACCCTTCACGACCGGCAATGGGGCTGTTACTGGCAAAGGTGGGATGACACCAGGAGACAGGGAGTTCACCTGGCATGTCTTGTGAAGGTCTTCAAACACCACCACTTTTTATCAACTTTCCAGCAACCCACACACATCAAATGCAGGCAGCTAGTTTTGTATGACTGATGATGGCTTTTTTTAACAAGAATGTAATTACAGGGGAACTGCATTCCCAGAGGGCCTGTCAATTGAGGATTCACTATATAGACCTTCTGACAACCTCAGGCAGCCAAGAAGACCTCATTAGCTGAGCAGAAGAGGGGAGGAGGAGATGACGGTGACGCACCGGATGGTACTTTCCAGCAGGGGTCTCCTACCAAAGGTCCACCATGGAGGTTCTGGGACATTAGGTGAGGGTCTAATTTAATGATGCCACACACTGCCTACCTTCTCACTGAGTGAGCACCGGATGGTACTTTCCAGCAGGGGTCTCCTACCAAAGGTCCACCATGGAGGTTCTGGGACATTAGGTGAGGGTCTAATTTAATGATGCCACACACTGCCTACCTTCTCACTGAGTGAGCAAAGTAGAGGATGTGGCTCTGGGGACACGGGCAATTGTTCTGCCTTTGGGGTGAAAGCCGGGCATTCCAGCCAACACATTTCTGAGTCCGGCTGTGTGGAACAACACAGGTGACTCAGGCCTCCCGCCCTGTTGGCCTGAACACCCAGCAGGACCGTGGCCCTGCTTCTGTTCTTAGGTCTTCCTGGAGATGGAGACTGCTTTCTGGCTCCACTTGCCTTGCTGGAGAATTTCTGGGCCCCGAGAGTGTGGGAGAGGCAGTGGGTGGGGATTTGGGGCTACGAGTGGGGAAGAAACCCTCCAAGGCAAGACGGAACTACAGAGCCCACGGCAAGGAAATGTGCTCTCTTGGAACTAAGCCAAGACAGAAACGCTCACAACGTTCCCCACTCTGCAGCACTGGAGGCACCAACCCCCATGAGATAATCATTGCAGAAAAGTTCGTGAGAGAGGATAAAGGGGAAAGAAAATATTAGAATCAATCTGGCCCCCGTGACGGGCCATTCTCAACCTCATATTCTCTCCATCCCTGGGGAAGTCCTCACTCATCAAGCTGCATTAGTCTCCCTTGAGGAAGGAGGGACAGAGGAGACAGGGACAGAGCCCAAAGGGTGTGTGACTCACCCATCCTACCTCCAACTCCTGATGACACGGCCACAGAGGAAGCCACACCACCTCGGGGCCAGGAGGTAGCTCTGAGGACTGCTGGCTGTTCACTTGAAGCCAGGACGCAGCACTTAAGCAAAGGCCAGATGAAGAAAGGTGGTTTCTCTTTAGCTGACGGGCATTGGAAGCTGGGGTGTGGGCCGCCCTCTGAGCAGCTGGCAAGGCAGAATGAGAGCTATGACTCTCAATCAGGGACAATCTGTCCTCCTTACCTCCGGGGACAATGAGCAATATCTGGAGACATTTTTAATTGTCACAACTGGGGAGGAGGGGATGTTACCGGCACGTTGTGGGCAGAGGCCAAGGATGCTGCTAAACACCCTACAGTGAACAGGACAGCTCCTGGCAACAAAGAATGACCTGTCCCCAAATGTCAGTAAGGCCAAGCTGAGAAATCTTGAATTAGAGTACCTGATAGTTCCTTCAGCAACTGTCTTCAGAAAGGCCCCGGGGGACAGCGCAGAGGGCCTGCCGGCATAGCAGCTGAGCCACTGATTTTGTGAACAAGAGTGTTCTAATTACTAGATGGGTATTTGAGGGATGGTTCCACGGGTCCTTCCAAGGAGACCGCAGAGGGCCAACTGAGTTGGGTGGGAGAGTGAACGGGGTGGCCTCCCTGGTCCTTTCCAACTCAGGAGACCCTAGTGTCCAACAGTCGCAAGGCTATGAGGCCAGGAGAGGATGGATGGGTTGCGAGGCCAACTGCATGGTGAAGGGGGCAGAGTTCAGCTGTCACTCAGGGGACAGGGGCTGGAGAACAGGGGGACGTAACAGTTCAGGCCAACAGCCGCTGAGCCCACAGGGAGCATGGTTACCCATTTAAGATGGGGTCTCCGGCCATGTGATGAGCCATTTGAGCATTTGGGCGACTCAGGTCCCTGAAATAACCAGCTACCAACCCAGGGGACCTCCCCTTCCATTTCCTGTCATTGTGAGGGTATTCAGCCCCATTCTCCCCCTCTTCCTCTTTCTCTTTCTACTACCTGAAAGGCAGTACGACACAGTGGTTAAGAGCACAGGCTCTAGAGCCATATGCCTGGGTTCAAATCCCAGCACTGCCACTGACTATTCATGAGACTTTAGGCAAGTTACATGACTTCTCTAGTGCCTCAACTTCCTCGCTCTAAAATGGAATAATAATAGCATCCTACCTCCTAAGACTGCCATGATGTACTCAGCACCTTGGCTGACACATGACGACCACTCAATTAGCATTGATTAGCACTGTCACACTGTCACAACCTACCCCTGAAGAAGGTCCAGTCAGGGACCTCTCTCAGCACTGCATCCTTGACTGATAGAGGCATAGTCGGGCCTCTGGGCCCGCTCTGCAGTGAGGGGGGGCATGTGCAGCAAGGAGGGGTTCCTTAGAAGCCTGCGCTGAACTGAGGGATGGTACTAGAAGGAAACGGTCACTTCACCAGAGTCTTCCATAATTACCCAAGAAGGAGCTCTGAAACATGTCATGGACCCTGGGCCGCTCCTCTTTCTTTACTCATTTCTTTCTCTGATCTTCTCTACAAGCACTATGACTACACGCCCCGACTCAACAGAAAATTACTCTTCTTTCCTCCCTAAGATTAAGCAAATAGCAAATTTCCACATTCCTAGTCAGACAGTAGTATTTCCTGGGCGTCGACTGGATGCAGAGCCCTTTCAGAGGACGCCACGTGCCAGGTGCTGTGCACGCACTGTCCCGCCCCCACTCCGTGGCGGAGGGAATGCAGGCTCAAGAACTGAAATAGCTCAGGTCTCTGTGAAGCAACTCAGCCACAGATCTGGGATTTAAAGGCAGACCTATGTACGTGGGGAGAGCCCTTCCCGCCTGTCCACAGTCCCTCCCTCCTGAGGCCAGGTGCCACGTGACGTGTCTGTGACCATGACCATGCCGAGCACAGGCTGAAATCTTAGGGAGAGGGCAGGTGGAGGCGTGGGGGCTCTTCCTCCCTTTGCATGGTGCGTCCCTACTAAAAATGCCCCTGACCTGGCAGAGTCATACATTTGCCTGTACAAAATTTATCCCATGTGAGTTCTTCCACTTTTCTCCCTAACCTTTCAAAAGATGGTCCCAATTGAGAGAGTGCGGGAAGCTCTCCCAGACATTCTATTGAAATTTCATAGACGGTTGAAGCCCAGCATGAACTGCTTCCTTATGCTAAAGCGGCTTCGGGCCACTTTCCAAACCAGGTCTCCGTCCACACAGGATGCTGGAGCTGCATTTTAGTGACATCTCAATCCCAAGGGCAGTTTCATTTTTCACCGTGGCAATGTGTTCATGATCTACGGGAGGCAGCAAACTAATCCTGCAACCTAGAGCCTTGGCCCTGCTGCTGACAGGCTATGTGACCTTGAGCGGGTGCCACCCTGACTTTGGGCTCAGCTTCCCTATCTGTCAAACGAGGCGACTGGATAAGATAACACACGATCCTTCCTGGGGCCACCATCCTTCAGTTCAATGGAGGTCAGCAGACAGCCATCTTCTTCACTGCTCTGGGCTCGCTAAGCTCCACTCCAAAGCATAATCCTCATAGTTAACACCCATCTGTCTCTAAGATGACATCCGTTATTATAGAAGCATTTAGGGATTGGGTAGACTTCAAAGGAGGCCTTTTCCTGATGGAATCTGAATGTTGACTTTACTGGGTCACATCCACACACTTCCTCATCTCACATCTGGGAAGTCGAGGAAAGGAGCGAGCTCTGGAATTACTTTCCCAATGTGCCCTGGGTCCTGAGAAAGGAACCTTTCCCCCAAGACGCTCCCAGCTTCTTCCCCAGGGCACCCCACATTCCAGGTCCATCCGGGAAAAATCTGAGAGTGTGGCAGGCAGACGGAAGCACAAGTTTATATTCAGCATGCCAAACATTCTCGGGAGGACTTCTAAACATAACCAGACCTTAATATAGTGCATCTTCTTGTGCCAACTACTCGCCTGCAATCCTCGCCCGCCTGCTTGTGAGGCCTGCTTGTGAGCCCCGCTCCCTCGGGGAAACTATTTGTAGCCCTTCACCAGGTGCTTCAGCTCAGTGAGAAGACACCATCCATGCCAGCAGGAAAGGGGCTCTTAAATATGCAAATCACCTCCACGTTTGGGTTGTCTGACTAAGTTGCTGAGAAGCTGCATGACTCAGCCACGGGCTGGAAACCACTGGAAGTCCCCTGCACACTGAGTCTGAAGGGTATGGCTCATTGTGGCCAGTCTGGGGGGCTGCCTGCCTTTGCCCTGAGGCAGGAAGTGGGTCTGGAGGCCTGCATTCCACCTGCCGGCAGGCCTGGGGGTGGGGCAGGATGGGCCTGGGCTTCAGCACCTCGGGAGCCTCTGTCAGTAACGGCCCGCTGGCAGCTAGCTGGGCTGCCCTCTGACTTCCACTGCACGAGGAGAGGCTCATTCACAGCTCAACTAGGGGCCTGCAGCAGAGTCACCTCTCTGCTGTTTCTAGGACACGCTTCTCTCCCCAAGAATGAGTTCCTGGCCAGCACTGGCTCTCCCTGCACATTCCGATGGCTGCTTCCAATGACTCTTTCCAGCGGCCCTGAGACAACAGCCGAAAGGCAAAACAGCCCTCTCGCTCTCAGCCCCTCCTCTGGAACCTGGTGTGAGACATCATCCCACCCACCATTCATACACCTGCTACAGCAGGAGGTGGGGAAGAGGGATGGGGACCTGGGTCTGAGCTCTGCGCCGCAGGTGGGAAGGGGCCCAGGGGACGGATCCCACTACAGGAGTTGGCCGGAAATATCACTGGGCACATCTGGCCCAGCATCACAGCTCAGGCTTGAATCAGGCAAAGTGAGAACAGGCCCAGCTGGGACCCCACATCAGGACCCTGGGAGGTTAATGCGCCCAGGAATTCCACAGATAGGAGCCGTGAGATCGGTCCTGATCCCTCCTGGTTCCTGTCCTCTGAGGTCCTCAGGTCACTCCGCTGACCAGGTCAGAGGAGTCCCTGAACCACCGGCGCATGGGCCTCAGGCCCAGGGCCTGCTAACGTTGGTGATTCTGAGCCATCCGTGCACAGGACCTCTCTTGAAGCTTTTCACTAAACCCACAAGTAAATATATGGAGCCTGGCTGGCTTGCTGGCTTGCTTCCTTCCTTCCTTCCCCCATCTACCTCCAGAAAGTATAATCTCACTCAGCTGGCCAATGCTTCACAGAGCTGTCTTCAGGGTGGAATGAATTAGGGATTCTGTGAGTGTGCCTAGCACACAGCACCTGGATGTCAGCTGAAGTGGAAACAAAAACGAAATGACGTGGAAGGCGGACAACCACAGTGCTGGTAAGTCTCACTTAGTTCATTCCTCACAGATAAATGTGGGGAAAGTGCAGGGTTTGTGGGGAGGCGACAGAGAGAATGCTCATTCATCCGCTTGGATACGAACTGCATACACGTGGCAGGCTCAAGCCCCTGGGGACAAAACTAGCAGCAAGGTACGGTCTCCACCCTAGGAGAACTTGGGGCAGCAAAGATTCACGAGGAGGTGGGAGGCAGACGACAACAGGGTCCACCACTGCACGAGGAGCGCACCCCTCTCCCTGAAAGGGAGTCAGATGTCCCGAGTCCTAGAGGTGTCCTGTGGCACTAGCCAGAGGGACAGGCCTGCACAGAGGACTAGCAGCTCTACAGAGGGATGAGGGGGGACACAGGCAAAATCCAAAGGTGAGATGATTTAAATCCTGGGGCACCCCAAAGAGCCTCTGAATGAGAAGCCGAGATGACTGTCACGCACTGTTTTGTGTGTATTTGTGTACATACCTATCCATTCTCATCATGGGATGGATGCAAAGTCCAGGTTCATCAGAAATAAACTGGATTCCTAAAGGTTACCTTGTGTAAGACCTCCCACGTGCTCTGCTGAGAGCCAGGAAACCTGTGCCCCCTCCTGCTGGAAGAGGAAGAGTCCTTGTCAAGGCTTGGGAGGTCAGTGGCTGTGCTCCCCGTCACGCCCTGTGCCCGCATGGAACTGGGGCATTCAGAGAAGCAGGGGAGTGACAGGCTGAGCCGCAGCTCTCCTGACACAGCATCAACTCTTCCCGGGGCCTTGAATTTAAAAAATGGCAGGGCCTTTGTCCTAAAGCCCTGGGACAATGAAAACATTTCCTCCAGAAACTGTGAGATGTGAGCATGTCCCAGGCCTGGGGGCACATGTGTGCACGTACACACACAGGACACACATGCATGTGCACCCCCTCTCTCACACACACACACAGCCCCTGCTTCCTCAGCTCCACCCACAGACAGCTAGGCTGCGGCCATCAAGCTACATGGCAACAAGGTCTGGGGAATGAACATCCCAGAGAGCTGGGAGGGCGGGCTCCCTGAGCCCCCTGAGGCGCCAGTGGCTCTGGAGGGAGTACAGAGGCTGGCTGTGCATCATAAAGCCTTCCCAAGTCTCCTCTGATTGCTACCGGAGCCTGAGTTCCTGCACACACTTTAGCCAGCGCCAGAGGCGATCACAGAGTTCCTGTGCTGGGCAGGGTCCTGAAGGGCGTGTTAATTCCTTTCTTCTTTCCTCCAGGCACCAGGCCTTGGAATTTGGCAGGGAAGAGAGGAGAGGGGGACTCTATGAAGGTCCCAATGCATAAACATACCTTATCCCTTTTTAGGACCTCGGGGAGAGATCACACTGTGACCCAACCTGCTCTGTCACCTCCATGTCACTGTTCCAAAATGAATGGTTTCTGGTGGCCAGCCTAATCAACCTGCAGAGAGGGTTGCAGGCAATTTGCATACAAAATCACCTTGAAATTAAGAGCAGAGGGGTTCAAATCCAGTTCTTGCTACCTTCCAGCTGTGGTGTCCTAGGGACATGACTCAATGGCTAACGGTATCAACATCTATGAAACTGCGATGTTAACACAGTGTAACTCCTAGAATTACTTGTGACGGTTATCTAAGTTAATATATGTGATAAAGCACTTAGGATTTCACAAAGTATTTAAACGATTAAAATATTTCAGATGTGGATGGCTAAAAGCTACTGCCCCAAGTGCTCAAGAAGCTCCCACCCCAGCCCTTCCTTGGGGCCCCAGGGCTTCCCATGATGCGGGCAGGTGGAGGGAGATGAGAGGGCAGTGTCAGTGTCTGTGAAGGGTGATGGCTGTGCCCAGCAAGGCTCCATATTTCACACATCATCCCTGCTCCACAGATTCTTGCGAACTCCTCCTCTGCCTCTGTACACTCCACAAGTGCCTGCAACACCCCTCACGGGGCTCCCAGGGGAGACAAGCCTTCCAGGGAGTTTCAGCTGTTCCCGCGATCTGCCGGTGAGAAGGGCACCTGCTTGGCTTTCTGTTGGTTGAGCAAGCGGTTCCTCTCCAGATGGATCACACCTGGGGACACGGGGACACAGCCCCAGAGCTTGGCCTTGCATGATTCCCAGCTTCATTTCTAAATGTTTGGGAAAAACTGGAATCGATATCCACACTCTGTGAAGCTAGGAAACCCCCAAGGCTAGTCTCGGGGTCACAGCACAGGCTCCTCAAAGCAAATATTTTTTGAAGAAATGGAAGTTCAATCCTTGTAATCCCACAACAACTGCACACCATCTTCCTCCCCTGGTTTCTAATCACTGTCTGAACTGATGACAGGGCAGGTAACAAGTGCAACAGCAGAGTCAGAAGCCGTAAATTCAAATCTCAGCTCTGCTGCTTATTATTATGGGTCATGAGGCACGTCCCTGACTCTCTCGCCTCCATATGCATGTCCCCTCTGGAAGCTGGGGTGCTGTGTAATCCCTGCCACAGGGCCAGGCACCTAGTCGGCACCAAAAAACCCACTGAGGGAGGAGGTTTGGACTGTGTACATCCATGCACATCTGGTATATAAAAAGTACTAAAAAACAAAAATCAGTTGAATATAAATTTCAGAAGGGAGTTGCTGAGATCTGTAATGTAAATCATCCAAAAAGGAAAACAGAGAGGAGAGAGATTCGGTCAAGGCCACGAGGCACATTCCTGCTCCCATGAGCCAAGAGAACCAGAGCTACCTTCACAAAGATGCGTGACAAGCACCGCACTGTGAAACACATGTACTCAGAATGCCCTGCCTGCAGTATCAGCCCACAGAACAGGCTTGCAATTCTCAACGTATCCCAAAGCGTCCTTCACCTGGGAACTTCACAGGCAAATCCCCTAACAGCAGGTAGCGCTCAGCCTCAAAAGTAGGACTTGTGAGATTTCAAGAAGCTATTATTGGGGAAAAAAATGATATCCCAGATTTCAAGAAATTGTGGACTGCCTAGAGGATGTGTTGAGTAACCTAATTCCATTTTTAAGACAGGTTGCTCCCTAAGTTACTGCCTCTAGGAACCGAAGATTTTCAAATAATCACTGTCGGTTCAAGCTGAGAGTGTGGGGAAGGTGGCACCGCTTTCTCCGTCTTTAGTACAGGAACCAACTGATCATTACGTCAGGCAGGAGACAAAACACTGTTGTATCTGAAAAGTAATTTACCTTTAGTCAAAGTAAACTGACCCTTGTTTGGTCTGTGCACACGTCTCTGGGCCGCATCCTTTTCCAGTTTGCTGTCCTTTTTTCATGCAAATCACTCCTCCAGCTGGCTGCGAAACCACCTCCCTGCTGCCCTGTAAACAGCAGCTCGAGATCCGTCTTTTCCAGGAAGCATTATCGAATTAACACTACAGATTCTGCAACCCCAGTGTATTTTCCCAGACCCACTCACACCCAAGGCCCCCCGCTGTCGTGACTGTGCCGAGACCCCTCCCACAGCCAGGGCTCTGCTGTTAGGGCTGTAGACAAAATACAGGACACCAGCTCCATTTGATGTTCAGATAGACAAAAAATAATTCTTTTTTATAAGTGTGTCCCAAATAGGACATAAAAAATATGTATACTTAAAACTTGTTGTTCATCTGAAATTCAAGTTTAAGGGGGCATCTCAGGGGATTCCTTTTCCCCCTGAATCTGGCAACTCCATCTGCTATCCATCTTTCTTACGCATCGGAGAAAAAGAAGAAGGTCTGTGAATGGCCAATAAAGATCGGTCACCAAGCCTGTGCCCTGAATCTCAAAGTCTTCAACGGAGAGCCTCTTAAACCTTCACCCAGTCTTTCCCTCCCAGTTTTAAAGAGGTGTGTGGCAGGGCATGGCACCGCAGGGAGAGGAAGGCAGGGTGCTGGCACAGAAAGGGCCCCAGGCTGAGGGGCGGAAGGCCTGGTTCTGAGTCCCACTGTCCCCCTTTCTGGCCATGGGGTCTCTGACACACTGCCTAACTCTTACAAGTTTCAGGGGGGGCTTTATTCCCCTCTTTCAGTCAACAAATTGGTGACGATCCTGTCTACGTTGCAGAGGTAGGTAGGTAACGTTCATATGAATAACGTATATGAAAAACACTAAATAAGAGACTTGTTATCGCAAAGAAACACACTGACAGATTAAGTCGGTGTGGTTTAACACGGACTCTTAAGTCATGCGAGGAAGGGATCAATCCATAAGAATCAAACATAAGAGTCACAAAGAAAGCACTCTGAACATATCTAATGCAAGCACAGAGGACCCTGTATACCTCAACAAAACCAAGGTGTCACCTCACCCCACGACAGCACTGATGTTCAAAATGACAGCTTCTGAGGTATCAAGAAAGATTAAATTATATCCGATGTATTCTGTCTAAAAAGGCAGGGAAGGGTTTCATGCAGGCAAATCTATCTAGGCCCAGGGTTCCAGTACTTGACACAGCCCATCAAGAACCACGAGTTTAAAAAACTTTGTTTAAAAAAATCCACTGAAAGCCTAATATGTGCTAGGCATATCCACGTTCATGAGCTTTGTTGAAAGCCACTGGCTGTTATCTCTCTAGTAAATATTCACTGAATGAATGAAGAAGTGGATGGATGCATCTCCAGGGTGAGCTTACCAAGTGCTGGAAATATAAAAAGGATTCGGGACACTCCTGTGACTGCATTAACTCTTCTGATACAACAGGTGGCAGCCCACAGCGGAGTGAAGAAGAGGCCGCCATACGTGACAAAGGGGGAACACAAAAAAGAGCTCTGCTCCCTCACTGACAGGTCCCCAACGCGAGGTACAGGGGAGGTAACATACTCCGCAGTGCAACTCGGCAATGGCCTTCGCACAGCACTCTGCCAGGTCAAGCTGCCTGACTGACCGAAGGGAAGGCATTTCTAAAGATCGGGTTTCAGTGGTTGCTATTTAATGAGTCCTCCTACTTCTCTAAACCTGGAAATAATCTGTTTTGTTTTGTTCTCCTAACAAATGGCTGTGCCCCTTCACCACTATCATGGTTCTATGCCCCTGGGGCAGGTGGAGGCCTGCCTAGCAACACGGGATTAGCCCCTGGAAGGGTTCCCGCGAGAGTTCCATGAAGCTCCAAGCCGAATGGGTGTCTTGGGGTTGTGCAGATGGGCTGAAATAAACCAATCTCAAGCTGCATGTATAGGATATCACAGTCAGGACCAGCAAGGCCGACCCACTGAAATAAATTCCCACCCGTCAAATTCCCCATTAACCAATTAGTTATGCCGGAATGTGGTCCGTGAAGCAGGTGACATGAGATGATGCAGCAGGAGTGTCAAAGGAGATGACTGACAGGGGCCTGTCCTCAGGAAATTCATTTGCTAAACTAGACGACAAAACCCATGACAAAAGTCACAAAGGCAAAAAGATAACCACTAACTCTAGCTAAAGAAGCACACACACGATGTCACTGTAAAGGAGGGCTGAGCAGGAGAATGCCTCGGGCTGGGGACAAGGCTTGTGGCAACCTATGGGAAATGCAAAGCCAGCAAAAGTATCACCCCCCTGAGCTAGGATTCTACAGCCTCTCTAAAATATGCTGAGAAAGGTAGGATCTCACTTATGCTGCCTTGAAATCCTATGGAAACTAGATCTGAAAGGGTTCTTAGCAATCAGACAATTTAACCCCTCGTCTGAACACAGGACAAAGCAAAAGGAAAACTATGATCAGGTGCCAAACTCTTAAAAGGCCACGTAAACCTCACCAACACTTCCAGGAGGAACGTAACGTAACCATTTCGCAGCTCACTTGACCAGAGTCAGACAGCTAGCGTATAGGCGAGGAACGCAGGACTGCCTAACAAACGTCCAAGCTCTTTCCTCCCTGCACCAGACCTCCACCTTTCCCATAAACCAGTATGGTAAACCAGCAGGACCTGTCCGCCTTACAGGCACGGAGCGGCACAGCCAGGCTGGGCCCAGTGCACTTTCCACTTCACATCACTGCCCCTGACATGGTCTCGGAGGTGTGCACGCTGCCTTTTATTCTGAGTCCAAAGGAGGTTGGGAAACAAAGGCCCCGTGGCATAAATTAAACTGTCAAACATTTGCTAGGATCTCTTTCTTCAAGGACATTTCAGATAGGGGTCCAATCAATCCCCTTTCACCACATTTCTAGAAACTATCCAAATTCCTTTGTTGTACCAGAATTTTGCTTGTCTCATCTGTAGGTAGAAATAACAATGCCCTTGGCTGGGGCCAGGCCATATTCTGTTAAGGGGTAAATACTAAAATGATACTTTATATTCACATTTAATGACACAAAAGGATATTCGTAGTATGTAAATAACGAAAAATAAGGTCACATAGTAGTATGTGTTATAGAATTTTTTAAAATTATATATTTCTGTGTTTGTATGGTAAGGGCCGGAATGATATATGCATAACAGACAGTAGTATCCCTGACGTCTGGTATTTTCAATGGATTTTTTTTTAACTTTTTAAATGTCTTTTAATTTTTCTATAATGATTATGTATTATCTGTGTGATTATAATATAAAAATTGTACTTTAAATTAAAATAACGGCTCTTACTGAAATCTGGGGAAAAAAGAGGGAGGGAAGCACTTTTCCCATAAACCAATATTGTAACTGTTGGTAAGGCGATCAAATTAACCCATAAAACTTGTTAAACCAGTTTAGAGTGGTCAATATAATAGCTCCATTTGGGGATGTGATGCGGGGAGAAGATGGATTTCGTGGAGGAAGGGGCATGGAAGGGAGAGCCCTCTCATTTCCTCAGGCCCCCAATGCTCCGATTCCACGTCCGATGTTCTCATGCTTCCTGGACACTGGGACACTCACTGGGCCCCCTGTCCCAGTCCCTGTCTGCTCCAGATTCACTCACTTCAAACTCTCCTTCCCGATCAAAACTTATCCCCTTAGGTTTCACCCAGTCTCTGGGGAGCAGCAACAGAATGGCTTCTGCTGAGAGAACAGCTTGTGGTCACTGCTGACTGACCGCAAGGAAGGGTGGCCACGGCCCCAGCCACACCAAGTTCTACTGCTGTCGAATCGGGGGGCGGGGGGCGGGGGGCAGGGGGCGGGAAATAACTCTGGTTTGAAGCCACTTCTGTCTCCAAGACATCCTAGGGAACACACCCAGTCTTGCGGGAGGTACTGGCCCACTGGTCTTTGAACAAACGTTCCCTTCCCCTCCTTGGCATTTATTTCAGGCAGGCCTTGCCCACAAGGTGCCCACCCTGGGGCCTCTTCTGGCTTTTGACTCCACGGCAATGTTGTTATGCCCACATAGATGCCCATTTCAGATAAGTCAGTTCAGATTCTCTGGCTTATTTAGAGGGGGTTTGCTGCTCATTAGCTGGCCCATTCTAGACACTGAAGAGGCTCCAAAAAAAAAAAAAAA
>PVJD01013321.1:0-34639 GCA_004026545.1 Mormoops blainvillei
TAAAACTCAACCCTGACCTCAGCTCGGAACCTGCTATAACTTCCTGGTGCCCTCAGGAGAAAGCCTAAGGCTTAGTGGGCACTCTGTGGCCTCACCACTGCTTGTCCCCACAACCCTCTCCGATTTTCTAATAGATCTTTGTGCGCTCCTCCTCCAGATACGTCCCCACCTGCTTCAGGCCTCAGCAGAAACAAGAGGGCCACCAGGGTGCTTCCCTGATCTCCACAGACCAGGCCCGGTCCTCTCCTTTCTCCCAATTCTGTACACCTCTGCTCAGCTGCTACCACAGGGTGTCGGCCTTCAAAGTAGCCTCTGGCCCCGGCTGGTGTAGCTCAGTGGATTGAGCGTCAGCCTGAGAACCAAAGGGTCGCCGGTTCGATTCCCAGTCAGGGCACATGCCTGGGTTGTGGGCCAGGTCCCCAGTCCGGGACACAAGAGAGGCAACCACACATTGATGTTTCTCTCCCTCTCTTTCTCCCTCCCTTCCCCTCTGTCTAAAAATAAAACAAATAAAATCTTAAAAAAACAAAATAGCCTCTGAATTCAGCTATATTTTCTCATCTCAACTTCCCACACTGGTCTAGCCGCCATCGCATGACCTGCAGCCTGGACCACTGTGGTCACCTCCTCACTAGGTCCCTGGCTTCTGTCCTTGCCCTCACATGCAGCCAGAGGGACCAGCTAAGACCTAAGTCAGATCATGTCCCTCCCCTGCTCAGAACCCTTCATGGCTCCCATCCACCTCTGAGTAAACGCCAAAGTCCCTGTAGCAGCTCACAAGAACCAAACGATCTCCTCAACATGAACCCCCATCTCCTGCCTCACTCTGCTCCGGCCACACCGGCCTCAAACAGCCAGTACAAACCACCTCAGGGCCTTTGCACATGCTGTTCCCACAGCCTAGAATACTCTTCCCCAGATGCCCACATGGTTCCTTCCCTCACCACCTTCACATCTCTGCCCAAATGTTGTTCCTTAAAGGGGCTTCCCTTGGCCACTGAATTATTTTTTTATCCTTACCTGAGGACATGCTTATCGATCTTAGAGAGAGGGGAGGAGAGCGAGGGCGAGAGAAAGAGAGAAATATTGATGCGAGAAAGAAACATTGATTTGTTGCCTCTCCTATGTGCCCTGACCGGGGACTGAACCCACAACCCAGGCATGTACCCTGACTGGAAATCAGACCCAAGACTTTTTGGTTACAGGATAACGCCCAACCAACCGAGAGCCACACCGACCAGGGCACTCAATTTTTTAATAAGGCTCTAAACCACTCCCTACTCTCCTCCCTCCGGTTCTTTGCTAGCTTTACTTTTCTCCACAGCAAATATGAGACATTGTTCGTATTTTCCTTGCCTTACTGACAACCTGTCCCCAGGACTGCACTCTGATTCCCTAGGGCAGGAACCTGATTTGTTCACCATCAGAACCAGGCCTGAAATACCTGTTGGCGGAGCGAGTGGATCGTACGTGTTTATTTTGAAGAGGTGAGATGCTCACAAGTTTCAAAATCCCAAAAGCACGAAATGGAAGTGAAAGCCGCCTACCCACCATGACCCCTCGGCTCAGCCGCTTCACCGTCCTGCCCCCACATCCCAGTTTTGATCTTACCTGTATCTTGTGTGTTTTTTTTCTAGAAATAGTCTATGCTTGGACAAGAAAATATGTACGTACATTTCTTCCTGCATCCCCTCTTTATACCAATGACATAGCCTCTCATCCTGTTCTATATTTCCCCCTAGCAATGCTTCCAGGAGATCACCCGGCAGCGTGGGCCCAGGAAGTCCTTCCCCATTTTTTTTTAAAGCAGTTGCTCACTTGGCGACTACTGTGGAGAGATCATTTGTCACAATTGTTGGGGTTTTTTTGTTCTTTTGTTTTTCCCCTCCCCGGAGCGGTGTGGCTTGATGACCAAGGGCTCAGACGCCCCATCTCACTGAGCCGGACTCACAGGGTAGTTTTGCAACAACGCGCTGCTGGTGGAAACGCACGTCAGAGCAGCCACCTTGGGAGACAGTTTGCCAATTTTCCCTGAGGTTAAACATGCACGCCTCCTATGACCCAGCAACTTTCTTACTGGGTATTTATCCAAGAGAAATGCAGACCTCTGGTCATACAAAAACGTGTCTGCTCTTGTTGATAACAGCTCTATTTGTAATTGCCAACACCTGGAAACAGCCCAGATATCTTCCAACCGGTAGACGGTTGAGTGAACGGTGGCGTGTCCGCACCTTGGAACATTATGCAGCAATGAAAAGCAACAGACTACAAACAGAGGACAACGTGCATGGATCTCAGATGCATGAGGCTGTGCGAAAGAAGCCAGAATCAAAAGACTGCATCATTCCGTTGATAAGACGTTTGAAAAAAGCCACGCAGTGAAGACACGGACTGGCAGTTGCAGGGGTGGGGTGGGGGAAGGGTATGACCACAGAGGACCGGCATGAGGGGACTTGGGGGGCTGGTGATGAAAGTCACTTGCTTGTGTGTCACACGCTTAGGGACCAGCACACCGAAAAGAGTGCACGTTACTGCCTGGGAATTTGTAATGGTTTTTTTTTAAGGTTACATACTGTATGATCCCATTTCTATGTCATTCTGGAAAAACAAAACTATAAAGATTTAAAAACAAAAAAAACAGATCAGTGGCTGCCAGAGACTGGCAATACAGGGAGAGTTCGACTACAAAGGAGCCGGCGGGGGATAATCTGGGGTGATGGGAATGTTCTCTATCTTTTTAAAAAATTTTTAAAACTGATTTTAGAGAGATACAGAAAGGGGAAGCGAGAAAGAGAGAGAGAGGGAAACATCAATTTTTGCTCCACTTTTCTATGTACTCACTGGCCAATTCTTGTATGTGCCCTGACCGGAGATTAAACCCGCATCCTTGGGGTATTGTTCCCTGTCTTGTGATATGATTATATGATCCTAAACTTTTATCGGAACTCACCCAAAGGACACACTTAAAATGGATGTGTTTTATTATACCTTGATAAAGTTGATTTTAAAAATCTCATCTCCCCTCACCCTTCCCTGGCTGTGTGACCTTAGGCAAAGCCCCTAACCTCTCTGAGTCTTGAATAACGGGAGGAGGGAGATGGGGGAAGAGGGACTGTGCATCCCTGGTGATTGCTGAGGTCTTGGGTCTCACCGCGGGTACACACAGGGAAGGTTTACAAACAAAAACAGAAATGCTTTATGAGCCTTTAGGGTAGAACTGGTGACAGAGGCCTGAGCTGCTGACAATGGTCCCTGTGTCTCAGGAGGGCAGGTTCTGGGCTGAGCACTGTCAGGCCTTACCTGAGTCCCTTTGAACCACTGGGAACTCCTTTGTTGACCTAGAAAAGCAAGTAGAGCCATCCCTGGGTCCCAGAGGGATGGTATCAGGGGGCACAATTCAGAGCATTGTAAGAGAACCTTTTTCAAAAGTCAGGTGGGCCTGACAGGCCCGTTCCCTGAGGTCTCAGCTCTTTGGGACAGTGTCGGGTTATACACAGCGATGACAACCCAGGACCTGCCCTCACAGTTTCACACACAGGGGAGCCTGGGCTGCCACTAGATAATGACATCCCGGGACGGTTGGGAACCAACCCAGAGGGGACACCTGACCCAGCCTGAGAAGAGAAACCAGGGTGGGCTTCCTGGAGGAGAGACAGCCAGAGCTGAGACCCGATATGTTGATTGAACACCTACTGTGTGCTCTGACTTGGATCTCCGAGAAAGAGGCATATTTTTGAGGCTGAAGTTTAAAGGGGTGTGCATGGGACAGGCGCCACTGTGAGCAGGGCGTGCGGGTGGAGGCAGAGCCGTAGGAGGTAAGGCAGGAGGGAGGTGGTGCCAGGTGCAGGGCCGCCACGGCCGGAGCCTGGACTTTCTCCCGCTGACACCCAAAGTGGGGGCAGCTTCCTCAGAATCCATCCGCATGTGCAGGAGGGACTCGAAGGGAGGAGGCCAGCGAGGCGAGGGGAAACGAGGTAGTTCCCTAGGGTGCAAAGACAGGGGCCTTGCCTTGTATTCTCAGTCCCGTCAGACGCCCTTCTGACCCAGTGGTGGGTCCTTGTTTCTACGCCTCTAAGTCAGTGAGTCTTAGGTTTGCCAAGGAGGCGTTTTCATTATTCTTTGGTTCCTAAGACTCTGTGCCCCGATCAGTTGCATTTCTTACATTCTGTTAGCCTTTGCTCCTAAAGTTCTATAATGGCAAGTGTCTTTGATCCTTTGATTCTAAGACTCATGCATTCGGTAAATATCCATTGAGCCTTTATCCTGTTTTTGGTGTGAAGAATACAGTAAAGAACAAACGGGTGAAATTCCTGCCTTGGGGAAAACCGCGTTGATCCCCAGGTTCCCTTGTAGGTGTGAACGTATAATTCCTCGTCTACTTCCGTCACCAGCCCTCGGAGACACGGACTTGCCTTCCAGTTACACCAATGAGGAAACTGAAGCACGGGGTGCCAGAATGCCTTATTTCTAAACATCTGGGACTCCAGAATTGTTTGTCCCTAAGTGCCTAAGGTTCTAGAATATTTTGTCCTAAAGACTCTACTGTGCTTGGATTCAAGTGGACAAAGGGCCGTGCCAGGAATTCGAACTAGAACTATCGTGGGATTCATGCACGCCAGGATGACTCACATTTGAAAAGTCTGGCCAGGTCCAGTGCTGGCAAAGACATGGGGCAAGTAGAACTCACAGTGGACCTTGGAGAGGGGAGTGAAAACTGAAGAAAGCCCATGGGAAAACTGGTCATGTCTTCCACAGTTGGACATACGCACACCCTGTGCCCCAACAATTCTACTCTTGGGTAATGCAGGAAATCGTGCGCTCATGGCCACCAGAAGATGCACCTGGTACTGTTGTTCAAAAGAGTCAGAAACTGGAAGCCGCTCAAGTGCCCGTCAACAGGAGAATGGATTGATGAATTGTTGTATATCCCGGGGGGAGACTAATGTACAGCAACAAAAACGGAAACACTTCAATAGATGCTGGAAAATGCATGAACTTCAGCAGCATAAAACTGAGCGGAAAGCCCTTGCCAGTGTGACTCAGTCAGTTGGAGCGTTGTCCCATACACCGAAAGTTTGGGGGTTCGATTCCCGGTCAGGGCACATATGGGAGGCAACCAATTGATGTTTCTCCCTCCCACTCTCTCCCTTCCTCTCTCTCTAAAATCAATAAACATATATATATATATTTTTTTTTTTAATCGAGTGGAAGAAGCCAGATCTAAGAGGTTGTACCATAGGACTCTCTTTATTAAAAATTCAAAACCGTAGTGGTCAGATGTGTCTTCAAAGGTAGAAAAAAATATAAAGAAAAGCAATGGAATCATATAAGAATATAGGTTACCTCGAAGGAAGAGAAAGAGGTGAGGCTTGAAAGAGGCCTGAAGTGGGGGCTTCTGAGGAACCAGCAACGCCCCTGATCTGAACCTAACTGTTCCTTTTACAATACTTTGTGGAATGCAACATTGTATTTTATGTAATTCTCCACATTGTATTTCACAATTTTTAAATATAGCGTTCATCCCATGATTCCACACTTCTCTGTTCCTCAGACAGCCTGCTTCTCCAGGGGCTAAGTTCCTAAGCCGTGGCTTGGAGGCCAGAGGGTGCAGCAGGGACCCACGAGGAGAGAAATGGAGATCTGAAACACACAATACAATCTGATTTTCCCAGAAGTGAGCAAATGTGCTGCGACTCTGTGGGACCACAGGAGGCCAGAGTGGCAAGTTCAGAGGCGGGTAATGTTCAAAGTAGAAGGCACAAGCCAACCACACCGCCACCCCCTAGAGTACGACAGAGCCCCCTTTACCCATCTCTCACCAGCCAGCCCAGAGCCAAGCGCTCCATGGGTGCAAGCTCACCAGTGGTGCCAGCCCTGCGCTTTCAGATGTGTCAACTGAGCCTGCCCAGGGTGGTGCAGCTGGGAGGTGGCAGTACCGGGGGCTGCCCCTGACTTTCAACCCAATTCCACGGAATGAGGCTGTGGAGACACGCCTACCGGGTCCTCACTATTGTGGGAAGGCGCGTTGGAGGGCAGGGATGGCCCCTACTGGGACAGTAGTTGGGGACAGGGGAGGTGAGCCCAGCGTGGCCCAGGCTCATATGAGGAAGAAGCAGGCGTGATCTCAACTTTCCCAGGAGCCTGGGGGACTTTTGCAGCTGTATATTTAGGCTCCGGTGGCTACAGTGGGGGTTGTGGCTTCGGGTTGAGAGGCAGAGACTTCCAGGGGCTGTCCAGGTGAGATGCTCCCTTCCACGGGGATGGGCCTGTGCTCAGGCTCACTGGCGAGCGGGCGTGGGGGGTTGGCGGGGCCAGCCCATGTCAGGGAGTGCCTGGGCCGATGGAGGAGGCCTGCTTCCCCAACTTAACGGTCAAGAAGCCACACTGATCTCATGCAGGAGGTAGGCACTGGCTAGCTCCTGGGTAACTCATAGCTCCCACTTCACTACTAGGGACAAGATGATCTCCCTCTCTCAGTGCTCCCAGTATGATGGCTAATTCACGCTCCAGGACTCAGCGAGCTAGTCTGATGGAGGAGGCAGGAGCCAAGCTCACCTGTGGGGAGCTTTGGCATGGTGGTGCAGGCATACTCGCTTTCTCCAGGAAGCTCTGGTCCGGTCTAACACTCATCCAAATGTCCCTTGCGAGGTGCGGTGGAACCATCACCCCTCAGCTGGGAACCACCGTCCCGGACACACAAGGGAAGCATGCCGCCTCATCTTCAGGGAACTCCTAGCTTGATGAGAGGCCACCCACCCAGGGAGAGTTCCAAGGCCCAGGTCCAGATGGGAGATGGATCACCCACAGTGAGAAATATCTAACCTGTGGAACAGTCACAGCCTCATTCTCGGGGAGCATCCGGGCTGCTGGAGGAGAGGAACACAATTCAAACTCGCAAGGGACTCCTGCACTGATGGAGACACGTGCCCACCTCGGGGCCCTCCCGGTCTGAGGGTGGAGGCCTTCCTCCCACCCTTGGGAAGCTCCGGTCTGTTGGGGGAGGCAGACTTCTGTCTTACCTGTTCACCCCCCTCCCTTGCTGGCTGAGAGAGCAGGCAAGGGCTCCCCCGCCTCACCTCTGCGGGGGTATCCTGGAATCGGGGAACTCCTCGCGGAGGACACCGCAGTTTCCCAGACCTGGGACTTCCCTTTATCTCTCCGATCGGGGCCTCACAGGGTCGGACGTGCCTGCCCCACACACTCCTGCTTGCCTCCCACCCCTGACCCTGCCCATCATGGCGGCCACGGTGGTGGCCCCTCCTGGCAGCGGTGCCAGTGTGCCAGGCCTGGCGGGGGCTTGTTCCACGCCTGACCTCCCCAGTGCCCCACTCTGGGAAAAAGGGGTCCATGCCCACATCACCGACCAGGCTTGGAGGGCAAAGCCCTTGCCGGCGGCCACGCAGCTGCAAAGGGGCAGAGTGGAAGGCAGATAGACCCAAACTCCTCTCCCTCCGTACAGACGAGTGCAGGGTATCCGTGCCGGGCTCCTGGGCCAAAGGCTTTACTGCCGATTCACTGGCGCCTCTCAGCCATCGTGTTATTACTGCCATGGCTCAGGGGGGAAACCGAGGCCCGGAGAGACGAGAAGCCACTCCAAAGCCACCCAAGCAAAGCCGATACACTCGGGTGTGTCCGACTCCAGCAGCCACTGTCGTGAGTCGGGCTCTCCAGGAAGTGACATGTGAGAAATGGAAAGGGTGGGGTCGGGAAATGGTCAGGTCACAACGCCAGCTCGACGAGGTGCCCCCGAAGCACAGACAGCCCGAGAGAGGAATCCCACAGCGGGAAGAAGCAGCCAGAACCCCCTTCAAGGCCTGGCTCGGTCGGTGGCCAGGTGCTGCCCCGTGGCCTACACGCCGGGCTGGCGGGCGGGGGCGGGTCTTGTAAGAGGCGAGGTGGGAGGCTGTCAGGCATCCCGACGCCAGGCGGCTGGGCCGCAAGGCTGCTCTTGAAGGGATCCGAGCAGCGAACCTCAGTGGTACTCACTCTCATCGAGATTAATAATAGCAATCGCTTAGAAGTTGTATCTTCCGTTTACTGAAAACTTCCTCCGCGCCGGCCTGTGCCAACGAGCATTAGTTCATCTGCCACTCACAACAACCCCGTGAGGCCGGCACTGTTTTTACTCCCATTTTATAGAAGAGGAAACTGAGGCTCAGAGAGGGTAAGCCACTTGCCCAGGGTCATAAAGCTGGTTAGTGGCAGAGCTGGGACTCAAACCCATACAACTAGACAGCCAGCCCCATTGACACATGAGGACACTGAGGCCCAGTATTACACTGCCCGGCTGTCCACCATCACCTCGCTGGGACCCACTTGCCCTCCACTTGCCCTTCTGAGACACCCCCTCCCACTGCATCAGCCCTGTCTGATCGAGGCGGTGCGCCGGGGGTGGGGGAGAGGGTGTCCAGTCTCAGAGTAGGATGTTGCAATTCTCTGACTCAGCGTCGTGCGTGCAGACCTAGCAAGAAGGAGAAAGGGGAAGATTAAGTCTTGGCCTAGTCCCCAAGTGGGCCGATCCTGCTTGGTGCCAGGGGTTCCAGCCATTGCCAAGGCTCCAGGGCGGGGAGGCACCAAGAGGTGCAAAGCCGAGCTTCAGGAAGCTGGCCTGCGCTCACCCCTGGGGGTGGGGTAGGGGAAGACTCGGGGATCAGAGCTGTCCGCAGACCCAGACTGGTCTTCCAGTCCGGAGCCCAGGTGGGAGGCTACGTGACCCGGGGCAAGCCCCTCCCTATCCGGGCTCGCTCGAGGTGTCTGTCTACCTGTCTGTGAAATTTACTTGCTCCCCCGAGCACTCACTGTGTCCCCTCCTGCTGCAGTGCGCCATCTATCTGCTGTGCCCTCCCTGTGCCTGGAGGTGCGGACCATGCTGTTCTTCCAAGGTGCCCTGGAGCTCGGAACTTTGCCACTCTCTGCCTGTTTCCCCATCTCAACCATTCATTCCCAGGGGATGAGGGTCTAGAATTGAGCTGGGACGGAAGGCCTGTGGTCTCTGGGACTAGTGACCGCCCCTCCCAGGTCAGCAGGTGTCGCAACCAGGGTGCTGGGGTGACAGAGGCCTGGCCTAAGATCTTGACCCTCACCATATGACCCCGGGCAGTAACCTCACTCCTTGCGCCTGTTTCTTTCTCCTCTATAAGATGGGGACTTCAGCTGAATTTTCCTCACAAATTTCCTACTGGGAGCTTGACCCATAGTGAATGGAACCATCTTGTCTCATCTCTGGGCAGAAAAGGGTGACAAGGAAGGTCTGGCCCAATGAGTCAAAGCAGGCGGCGTGGAGACGAGATTGTATATCATTCATTCATTCATTCATTCAGCACACCTGGCCTCACTTTATCTGCTCAACAATCCTGCAAGGCAGGAGCTGTTATCATCCCCAACTACAAAGTCACAACAAAGGCACCGGGAGGGAAAGCCACCTATCCAAGGTCGCACAGCAAATACATGGCAGAACCAAGGCTCGAACCCATGCCTCTAAGCCCAACATGTTAAATCCTGATTTCCTCCGTGAAACGGGTCCTGCTGTTGAAAGTCTGGGTTCATTGATGATCTGGCTGCAAGAGGATCGATAGCAAGAGCAGCTACATCAAACTGCGCGCTTTCTGCCCAGCAGGCCCTGTGGAGTGGAAGCATTCGTTTCTTGATTGGCTCCGTTTTGTACATCAGGATGTTTTACGGAGAGCTGGGGCTCTAGAAGCTTAAGTCTAGTACTAGGCTAAGGAGGGCAGGGGACAGGGCTTTCACCCAGGCCTCAGCCGGAAGCAAAGCAGGACAAGACCCAGCCTCATCCTCTCTTCTTAAAAGGTGAAACTGAGGCCCCAAGAGCGGGAAAGCTGCCCCAGGCCCACAGCCTTCTAGCTGGAACTTCATTTCCCTCTTGGGACCTTGAAAAGGTACAGTGTGGGTCCTTCCTTCCCAGGGGGCTTGGGGGTAGGATGAGCAGGGGAAGAAGCAGTCGGAGGGAGGAGGAGATCTGAACGGGCACGAAAGGCAGCCCGAATAAGGGAAAGTGGTTAGACCCCAGGCAGGACTTCCAGGCCTTCTCTGGGAAGTTTCTGGGACTCATCCAGGGGCTGCCCCTGCCAGCAGGGGGCCTCCACTGTTCAAGGTCCGGAGAGGGGAGACCCTAGTTCTCCCCGCCTGGGGTGCAAGGTGTCAAGGGGAAAAGGAGGGGGTAACCATCCAGGTTCCGCATCCTCCATTCCCGACACTGAGGGAGGAGGCTGTGGGAGCTGGGACTTTCCTGAGCAGCCAAAGATTCTGGGAAATTAGAGACAGCTGCAGGGCGGGGCTGACTCCAGGCCTCCCTTTTCTTCCCTCCCCTGAGTCCCCGCTGGTTCCCCAAGCCCGCCTCCCTTCCCTGCACCGCCAGGGAGGCCCACCTCCAACTGCTCCTCCTCCCACAGACAGTGCCCTCCACCCTCAGACCCTCAGATCAGCTCCCTCAGAATTCACCTCCACCCGCAGACCCACTCCAAGTCTCTCCCCTCCAATCCTTCTTTTGCCCCCAGCTGTCTCCACCTCCCTCAGAGCCGCCATCCTCACTTGGGTCTTCTCAGGCTTTCTCAGACCGTGCCCCCTCCTTCAGACCCTCACCCTTCCCTCGGACTATTCACTTCTCTCTCAAACCTGTCTTCCTCCTTCAGGTCCTCCTCCCTGAGATTCTTTTTATCCCGCATCTATCATCAGACTGAGAACCACCAGTGCCCTCTTCCTCAGCCCTTCCAACTCCCCTCTGAGCCAAACACAGCCAGCCCCCTCCCCAGTCCTGCCCTGGCCCAGAGCCACTACTCCACCTGCCACAGGATGCCAGGGAGTGGGGAGTGGGAGGACCTTGGGAGTGGTTCCAATCCTGCCTCCTGGGGTCACCACCTTGAGGAGCCCTGCCCCCCTGAGGCTCAGCTTCCCTTTTCTGTACTGTGGGGTCATGCTGTACATCCCGCCCCGCCTCCTATGTTCGAAAGTCCTGGGAGATGAAGACTAGGTAGACAGGGACTTCCAAGCCCTCCTCTTGTTTTAGCCCCCACAGCACGGAGAGGCAGGGGCTGACAGCAGCCCCCTTTGCCAAAAGAACGAACTGAGTCTTGGGAGGACTTGTCTGAGGTCCCAAGGAAGCAAGGGGTGGAGGTGGGATTTGAACTCGGGTGTTGCCCTGAGATGTTCCCCCTTTACAGGGGGACGCGAGGAGGAGATGCAGAGAGAGACAGAAGGAGGAGAATGGGGAGGAGGTCAGGTCGCTCTCTGTCCACAGCTGCAGCTCACATCCCGGGTCAAGGATCCTTCGGGGTGGAGCCTGAGTCCCGGGCAAAGTCCCTTCTTGGGGACCGGGACCCCACACCCAATTTCAGGGTCCTAGAGAGACGGCTGCCTGAGAGACAGACACAGATACCTGGAGACAGAAAGAGGCGGGTCGGGCCTCAGACAGCCAGAGGGAGGACAGGGATGTAGGGACAGAGCTGCAGACCTGTGGGGTGACGCACCGAGAGAGGCAGCGTGCCTCCTGGACAGACCCGGGGTGCAGCCCCCATTCTCCTGCCCTTCTAAGTGCCTAAAACCTCCCCCTCCGCCTCCTGTAGCTCAGTGACCCGGACTCAACCCCAGCGACGGCCCCGCCCCCAGGGAAATCCGGGAAAGCCCCTCTCTGCTGGGGCCCCGCCCCGGGGTGGGAACGGCGGGAGGGGCGGAGACGGGCAAGAGGCCCGCCTCCGCCCCTCCCCCAGCTCCAGCCTGCTTCTGAGTCACGTCCCCCAACCCGCCCGGCCTGTTCCTCACCCATCAACCCCGCCCGGCAGGGGAGGGGCACTTGGGGGAGAAGGGGAAGCCAGGCTCCCCACCCCCATCCCCTTGCCCTGGACTTTGGTCGCTCCGAGTCTGCTCTGTGTCTCTGCGCCTCTGGCTATCTCTCTGTCTCTCTTTTCCTTGGTCTCTCACGATCTCTGTTCCTCTGTCCCCATATCTTTTTCTCCGTGCACTTTCAGGATTCCCAGTGTCGGGGGGCACGCGCTGGGTGCAGGGACCTCGTGGGGAGAGGCACATTCAAAGTTTCTCTGTGCACCCCGCCACCGCACTCTACCCACCCCCTGCGAAGTTCAGACCCGCGGCTGGGGAGGCGCACAGGAGAGGCAGAGGTGGGGGCAGGGCGGGCAGAGGGCTAGTGCTTGGCGCCTGCCAGGTCCGCCGGGGCCCTGGGTGCGTCTTTTCGCTCCCACAAAGGAGGAAACGGCTCAGAGAGGGGAAGTGCGTGGTCAAGGTCACCTGGCGAGGAAGTGGGAGTCGGGACTCGCACCCGCACTCTAGCTAGCGACCCCGGGGAGTCATGAAATTGTTTCCCTTGGGGAGAGACCGAGAAGCAGACAGCACTGGACAGGCAAAAAGATGGTGACAGATGAAAAGAGACAGTAGAGACAGAGACAGTGAGGACAGATAGAGAGATAGGGATAGAGATTAGACAGAGAGCGAGAAACTCAGACGCATCTATCCAGACGGGAGAGCCACAGGCGAGGGAGAATCACAGAGCCTGAGAGATACAGAGATAGAGACATATAACCAGAAAGACAACACAGAGACAGCGACTGCTAGAGGCTTGCAGTCGCTGAGGCGGGGACCCCCCCAACCCGAACCCCGCCTCCTCTCCACCCCCACCACGCTCCCAGCCGAGGCCCAGTCACCCTGGGCACCGCGGGGCCAAGAGGGGCGGGCGTGGGGCGCGGCTTGGGCGGGGCGCACGGCGGGCTGATCCTCGGGGCAACGGGAGCGGCAGCGGGTCCAGGAAACCCCTGGAGCGGATGGGTGGCCCCGGGGGGGCCGGGGGCGTGGAGGCGGGCGGCCGGCACCGCCCCGACCGACAAAAGTCCCTTCAGTTCAGCCAGCGGCAGAGGGGAAGTCCCGGCGCCTGGTTCCATCTCCCTCGGTGCTGTCGAGCCGAACCGCGCTCCGGCCGCCCGCTCGGCCGCCGTCCCAGGCGGCCCCATGCCCCGATGCCCCACGGGGGCCATGGACGAGGGGCCCGTGGACCTGCGCACCCGGCCCAAGGCCGCCAGACTCCCCGGCGCCGCGCTGCCGCTCCGCAAGCGCCCGCTGCGCGCGCCCTCCCCGGAACCTGCCGTCCCCCGCTGCACTGCGGGCCCCTTTGCCACCCCGGATCCCTTATTTGGTGGTTCCAACACGCCGGCGGTCCCCGCGCCGCCCCACGGCCTGGCCCGGCCAGAGGCCCTCTACTACCAGGGTGAGTGTCTCTCTCTGGTCAAGGTCGGGTTGGGGGCCAGACAGGGCATAGGGTCAACAGGGCCAGGGTGTGGGGCTCAGACACAATTGGAGGGAGCTGGAGGAGCAGAGGGGACAGAAGGACAGAAGCCCAAGTCCCAAAACACACATATCGGACTCCTGGGAAGGCGGGGGGCAGGCACTGAGGTCCCAGGGATACAGAAATGCGAGCATCAGGGAGCAGTGCCTTGGGACAGAGGTATGGGGCTCCTAGGAAACTGGGTGTCAGGGACTCCTGAGGGACAGAGCCTGGAGTTCGAGTGCCACAGATATGGAGACCCTGGGGACAGTGTCCATCGGTACAGATTTGAGGTCCCGGGGAATCAAGGGGGCAGAGCCTGAAGTTTCAGAAGCACAGAATTACAAACTCTTTAAAGAAGCCAGATAATTAGGCTTGTGAGGCACCTGTGCTCCTGCCCTAGAAACTGAGGTTCTTGGCATCCAGATATGTGGGGGTCAACGAAAGTCAAAAGAGTAGAGACTGGGTTTTAAGGATATGAGGGATCCCAGGATGCCAACATCTCAGGAAACAAGACTACGGGGGACTTTGGGAATTAGGAGAACAAAGTCGGAGTTCTGAGCGCCCCAATGTCTCGGACCACAGGGATCCCAGGAAACAGACCCAGATACTGGGGTCCTAATGGGCCAGCAGCAGAGGGGTCCGGTCTGCTAGGCACCCAGTTATGTGTGTTTTAGAGGGATCAGGGTTTCATCTGGGGTCACAAGACCAGGTGGTGTGAGAGGGCTTGGGGACTGAGGATTCTAATAATAGGGACAGGACTGGGGAAATCTGGGGCTCAAGAATTTAGGGCCAGGATAAAAGATTCCGGGGTCTTCAGGCAGAAGGCCTTGGGGGTACCAAGGCCTAGTATTGGAGATACTGGGACCAGGAAACTTGAGGGAACCGGGGCCCCCCAAGTCAGGAGACCACAGAGAAGGCCCAACACCATTCTTCCCAGCTGTCTCCATCCCTGATGTCAAGGAAGGGCCATCCCCTGCCACAGCTGTGCCCACCTCACCATCCCCAAGTGGCCCCCAAAGGGACCGAGCCCATGCCTAGTGCCCCCAGACCTTTGCCAGTTTCTGCACCTTCCGCCTCACCAGGACCCAGCCTCAAGCTGTGCCGGCAGGAGGCCTGCCGCTGCCCTCCCTTTCCCATTCCCCGGGCGAGAACCCAGGCCTCAGTTTTCCCCATCTGTGAGCTGGGTAGACACCGCTTTTCCTGCAGCCAAGGACTCCCCTTTCAAAAGCACAGTCTGAGCAGGCTTCCGACACCACCCTCTCCCCTCCTGACCCACCCCTCTTCCCAAATGCCTTAGCCATTCATCTAGCATCCCATACCCAATGCTCTAACCCTGACTTCACCTCCCCAAGCCATAGGTTCACTCAGCCGACCGACCTGAGGCCTCTCTCGTGCCTGATGATGCGGTTCAGTCTTTAAGGGACTCTCTGCGTAGCAGGAGAGAGCAGTCAGACTTGAAAAGAGGAGTGAAAATGAGTGACCAGGGCTGGGGGGCACAAACTCGGAGTCGGGGGAGAGGAGTTGTGGGAGCCCAGAAGTGGGACATGGAAAGGGGGTTTGTCCGAAGACTTCTGGACCCAGTATGGGGTGCGAAAGGGACCTGGGCCCAAGGGCAGCTGAGGCTGCGGGAGCGAAGACCTGGGGGCGGGGATGGAGCTGAGGGTCCGTGGGCTTGGCCTCACCAGTGTCCTTTCTCTGCCCAGGACCTTTACTGCCCCTGTACCCAACCCCGACCATGGGCTCTCCCTTTCCTCTGTTGAGCCTACCTCCACCCCTCTACCCCATGGTGTGCTCAATGGAATACCCCCTGTCAGCTGACATTGCCATGGCCACCCGTGCAGATGAGGACGGAGACACGTGAGTAATAGTCCCCCATTAACGGGGAGCGCGAGTGGGAACGGGGAGACCAGCCCTGCACCAACCTCTCCCACCATAGCACGGGGCCACTCGGCTTGGCCTTTCTAGTCTGCTCCATCACTGGCTGTGTGTCTCTGAGCATGGCCCATTCCCTCTCTAAGCCTCAGTTTCCCCTTCTGAAAAATGGGCGCCCTGAGAGTACTTGCCTCCTAGTACTGTTTTTGGAGCAAGGGGCTTCAAGCCTTTTTTTATCATACTCCAAAAATGAGAAGGACACTTCACAGATTGATTTGCTTTTTATGAATTATGCATGTCGAGCTCCTAGTACTGAGCCCAGCAAATTGTGAGTGCTCAATAGCTATTAATTAATGTTATTATTGTAATTATTTTATATGAAACCCAGCACAAACCCACACATATAAACCTGAAATAAAAATCGCACCGAACAAAATATACTCACCCTCACTGCTTGGGATCTACTTTAGTGTTTTCTATTCTAGGGTATTTCATTGTTTCGCGGTCATACCCGACTAAATTAATTTGACAGTCCCCTAAATTGATTTCACAAACCCCATGCTTTTATCACCTGCAGTTTGAAGAACATATTCTTGAAGCTGCTGAGAAATCCTACATGGGAGAGCTTAGCCTCCTGCCTAGCACATAGTAAGAACTCAACATACTTGACCACCATGCTTATAATTCTGTTTATCTCAGTTCAAATCTCGGCTGGCCACTTTCTCACCCCCCTCTGCCTCAGTTTCCTTCTATAAAAAAAAAAACAACACACAAACAAACCCCAAAACCCAGGAACCATAAGTGAGCAGGGGTCTCTTAGGCAGAAACAAGATGATTTCTATGAAGCACTTCTCTGGGAATTGCTTTGGGGACTGCAAACCACGGTAGGGAGGGACAGAACGAAATGGCCTATTTCTGCAGGGAAAGGGTTGGGTGGCGACTCCACTATTGGTTCACTGCTGGCTGTGAAGGTGACTTCACATGCCTGGGCCTCAGTTTTCCTATCGGGAAATCCACAGCTCAGAATAGCGTCTATCACAGCACGGATTCAGTGCAACGATGGAGTGCAGAGGACAAGGCCCAGTGCACAGTAGGTGCTCAGTACACGGGGGTGGATGTTGTTGGGACAGAGCCCCCCCCCCCCAGCCCCCCCTCGCTGGTTGTGCGCCAAAGAGTGGAACCCAAGCAAGAGAAAGTGTCAGATATAAAGGGCTCGATAAAGCTAGTTTCCTCCCCCTCTGTTACCTCCGGGGTCATCGGTGAAACAGATTCAAAGTGTATCTGCCCCCGGGGGTGAGCTGTCTGTAGGCTGAGAGCTGGGTCCAAGAGACCTCCCTCCCCCGTGCCCCACCCGCCCTCCCCCGCTCTCTCCATCTCCCGCCCCTTCCCCCCTCTCCCCCAAAGCAAACACTTCTGCCTCAGCTGCTTGTCCGGGGAAATCCCTTCCCGCAGAACTTAACCGCAGCCCAGCTGCTCTGCCTCCCCCACGTCAGCACCCGTCACTCGCTCGCCACCTCCCCCTCCCGGCTCTCCCTCTAACCTTAACCCCTTCCGCTGGGGCTGAGGCTTTACCGGAATGGGCAGCTGCGGAGCCTGGGGGTGGGGGAGGAGGACACGCTAAGTCTGGGCCCCTAAAGCTGCAAAGCTTGCTAGGGAGTCTGGATTTCTAGGGACTGAAGGGAGCAAGAATCTCAGGGTATGTGGACCCCCAAGAAGTTGGGCACTGGCGAGCTGGGAATCTGGGTCTCCAAGAGAGGGGAGAGACGAGCACTGAGGCCCAGAGAGCAGAGTTTGGAGCATTGCACTTCTTGATCTCTGCGGGGTACGGGACAGGGTGCAGGGCAGCTTGGGGATCTAGAACTGAGAGGGCCTGGAAAGTCCGTTTCGGCAAAGAGGTAGGGTCCCAAGAGACGTTGGAGGTGGGTGCTGGGATGTGGGGGACAAGGAGCCATCTGGAGGCTGAGCCCTTGAAGGGTGGAGTTCCAGAGGGGCCCCCAGGCTGGAAGCCTTGAGGGTTTTCTCCCCAGAAAAGCAAAGTCTCTTTGGGTTGGGCTCCCCTTCCTCCACCCCCTCTGAGGATGGAAGTCGGGGTGCCGGGGGTGGCCGGGGTAGATCCCCGGCGGGACAGGCTTCCCTCCCCCGGGAGCAGGAAGCGGAGCCCCGCCCCGCAGACCTGTTACTGGAAGTCCGAGGGCAGGGCCGCCCCTCCCGTCCCCACTTCCTCCAGCCCCGCCCCACCCCCTGCGGCCCGCGCGTTTATGGGAACTCAGGCCTGGACGGTTTCTCTGAAATCATTCGCTCCCTCTGCCCTCACTTAACCCCGCTCGTCCGGAGTGGGACCCAGGCGGCGTCCTGCGAGATGAGAAAGGGAAGGGACCCCTTTCAGGGGCCAGATCCGGCCCCTCGTCCAACTTTTTTTTTTTTAATTGGACTTTCAAGGATCAGGATCCAGGTTCGGCTTTTCACCTGCATAATCTCCTCCTAGGAGGGGGACTATAATTTACAGAAGAGAAAACCGACACTCGGAAGGGCCACGTGACTTTGCCCTAGGCATACAACTAGGGAGGAGGGACAACCCAATTTGCAACCCCGGACTCCTTAGCACCCCCCCCACCCCCACTCCAAGCCCTCTGGGCTGCAGAATTTCTCCATCCCAAGCCAAGCACCTAGGGAGCGTGTTTTAAATGGTGGGTCCAGGATGCACATTCTGCAGCTGGGAGGCTATGGTCCCTAAGCAGGCGGTGGTGGGTGAGAAAGCAGTTGATCTAGTAAACAGACTTGAAGGAAAGGTTGTATAGGCTGTGTACTTGCAGCCAGCCTTCAGCCCTCAGTGCTAATGCCCCCAGACCCTAAGGGAATATGCATGAGCCGACGCACAGTCATCCCAGATCGCCCTCCACTTGAAACGGCTGTTTCAGGCCGGGGGTCCCGGGAAGCTGGCAGGAAGTTTATGCACTGGGCAGAGGGAGACGTCAAGAGGCTGCGTACTCTCCACAGGGCCTCAGCTTTCTCGCAGGGCACGTTGCAGCTGGAGTGGTCTTTGCAGTTGAGCCAGAAGGCTGGGCCCTCTATGTCAGACACTGTATGTCACTGGCCGGTGACTGCTCCCCTCATGACCCAGGCAAAGAGTGCTTTTCAGCAGAGGGTAATTCCCAGAGAATGCCAACAGCTGACAACCTTCCCAGAAGCTGGGGAAGAAGAGGGGATCTGGGTTACACGGCTCAGACTCAAAAACAATGACCGCATTCCAGCTTGTCCCACCTCCCTTGTGAGCAAAACTTCCTCCATGCACGAGTAGATGCTCTTGCAGCTGAATGGGATGGAGAGTCACAACTGATGGAGACCTTACTGGCATCTAGTTTGTCCCCACTCATTTCACAGATGAGAAAACTGTGGCCCAAAAAGGGGTGGGAACGTGGTCGCCAGCTTCGAGAATGGCCAGGGATCATTGAGATGGATTCGTTTATCCAGTACACGTTGAGACACCATGCACTGTCCTAGGCACTGAGCTGTGACCGAAGCAGACAAAACGCCAGCCTGCCCTGGTGGAGTTGACCCTCTAGGAGGGGGGATTCAGACAGGAAATAAGTAAATCGTACAATGTTAGGCGATGATGTGGAGAAACATCAAGCGGCATACAAGGGGGGAGGACCGAGCTGCTACCCTACCGTTTTAGCGGAGGCCCTGCAGGTATCTGGTGGAAGAGTGTTCCGGGCAGAGCGAACAGCCAGTGTGAAGGCCCTGGGAGGCAAGCAGGCTTGCTGCGTTTGAGTTAACAGCAAGGAAGCCAGTGGTCAGAGCGGAGTAGGTGGAGATGAGTGCAAAGGAATTGAAGAGGAGGGAGATAGGATCACATAGCGGGGCATGTGAGCACTTGGTTCTGAGCAGAAGAGTGGGGCATGGCCTGACTTAGGGTCTAACAGGGTCCCTGTGGCTGCCACGCCAGGGGACACACAGTAGGGCCATGGTGGAGGCAGGGAAGCCATTGAGTAGGAGACAGTCCAGGAGGAAGATGATGGTGGCTGAATCGGGATGGAGGGAGTGGGGGTGGGAGAAGCGGTTAGAATCTGGAGATACTTGCAAAGTATCCGGCACACACTGAGGTTAGCACTGCTAACAGTATGGGGGTGAGAGGTGACCAGCCCCTAACGTCTGTGACCCTCACCCCCAGGCCACTCCACATTGCTGTGGTGCAGGGCAATCTGCCAGCTGTGCACCGCCTAGTCAGCCTCTTCCAGCATGGGGGCCGGGAGCTGGATATCTACAACAACCTACGGCAGGTGAGGCTGGGGATCTGGCGGGCTGGACTCCTGGGTCTGAGGGAGGAGGGCCTGAGGGCTCAAGACTTCTGGGTCCTGGGGGAAGAAGGGCTCTTGAATCTGAGGGAGGAGGCGCTCCAGATTTCTGGTTCCTGAGTAAGATTGTAGCTGGGTGTCAGGACTGGGAAATTCTGAGGGAGGCAGGACTGGGATGCAGGGCAGACCATGGGTCCCTCATAGTCTCTGTTCCCCAGACACCACTACACCTGGCCGTGATCACCACTTTGCCGTCTGTGGTCCGCCTACTGGTGATAGCTGGTGCCAGCCCCATGGCACTGGACCGCCATGGCCAGACGGCAGCCCACCTGGCATGTGAGCATCGCAGCCCGACCTGCCTGCGGGCCCTGCTGGACAGCGCGGCCCCGGGCACCGTGGACCTGGAGGCCCGCAATTATGACGGTGAGCCCCGACCTGGGCGCAGGGTGGCGTTGTCTGGCAAGACCTGGCGTCCTTCTGGGACTGTAGAGTCCCAGGCCCGTATTTGACTGGGTCTCCCTCTCCTTCAGGGCTCACTGCCCTGCACGTGGCGGTGAACACCGAGTGCCACGAAGCAGTGCTGCTCTTGCTGGAGCGCGGCGCAGACATCGATGCAGTGGTGAGCGAGAGAACGCCGGCCAGTGTGGGGCCAAGAGGGGCGGGGCCCAAAGAGGGCGGGGCTGACGTGGGACAGCGCCTGCAAGGCTGGGTGGGGCTCCAGGTCTCCGACGCCACTGAGACACTGGACCTAGCGTCGGGATGCGGACGGTCAGCCGTTTGGTGATAGCTTGGAGAGACTCAAGGACCTTACCCCCCCTGCCGCAGGACATTAAGAGCGGCCGCTCCCCACTCATCCACGCCGTGGAAAACAACAGTCTGAGTATGGTGCAACTGCTGCTGCAGGTGGGTATGGCCCTGCCCGTGGCCTGTCGTCCACCCTTTCCTCTCGCATCAGCCCACTATCGCCCCGGTCCTTCCAGCTCTGAGCGTTCCTTCTAGGCCTCGTTATGGCAACCCTAAGACTTTACCCCCTAGGCTGCGAACTTTTCCTGGTCCGTCTCCTATTACTCCTCTGTCCCCAGCCCCCACCCCCAAACCGCCAGGGCCCCGTCCAGCGACAGCTTTGCTGACCCTGCCTTCCGGGGTTGGCCCTGTCCCCGCGCTGTCCTTCCGCCCAGACTCGACCCTGCACCCTTCCCTTCTCCGACTCCGCCCCTCCTTCGGCCGGATCGCGGAGACCAGCTCTGCTTGCTGCAGCGCCGCCCGCCCCAGCCCGCCCCAGCCCGCCCTGGGTTCTAGCTTCCACCCTTCTTCTCTACCACCTTGCCCGCCTACGGTCTGGCCCTGCCTCAGGTTCTGCCCCTCTCCCGGCCCCACCCCTCCCTAGGCCCCGCCCCCTTCGCACCGCACCAGGCCCGGGTCCCAGCCCGCGTTGGTGGGCCTGACCCACCCCTTCAACCCCGCAGCACGGCGCCAACGTGAATGCTCAGATGTATTCTGGCAGCTCCGCACTGCACTCGGCGTCCGGCCGGGGACTCCTCCCGCTGGTGCGCACGCTGGTCCGCAGCGGCGCGGACAGCGGCCTCAAGAACTGTCACAACGACACACCGCTCATGGTGGCGCGCAGCCGCCGGGTGAGTGTGCGCGCTGGTGGGGGAGGGGGACTTGGGCTCGGCTCCGTCGATGCGAGTGTGCCAGAGAGCAGAGGTGTGCGTCTGTGCCAGTGCGTGGAGGGGAACGGGTGAGTGCGCGGGGATGAGGTCTGGACAGGAGGAGAGCCTGAGACACAAAGCAAGAAAGCAACGTGCCCACCTTTGCGTACTGAGAAAGAGGCCGTGCTCTCTGACGGACCCCGTAAGAGAGCCGAGTTGGAGGAGGGAGTGGCCTGATGGTGATGCCCCATCTCCCTATAGGTCATCGACATCCTGAGGGGGAAGGCCACGCGACCTGCTCCTGCATCACAGCCAGAACCCTCCCCGGACCGGAGCGCCACCACCTCGCCTGAAAGCAGCAGCCGCCTCAGCTCCAATGGTGAGACACCAGCTCCCGGCCTCCAGCCCCTTAGCTCTTCCCTCCCTCAGAACCATCCGGGAGCTGGGACCCCCAGCCCCCGTCTCTCTGGATCAAGTCTCTCACTGCCCTCACCCTCCTCTCTCCTCTTTCCACAGGTCTTCTCTCAGCATCGCCGTCCTCTTCACCTTCCCAGTCACCCCCCAAGGACCCCACTGGATTTCCCATGGCTCCCCCCAATTTCTTCCTTCCTTCCTCATCTCCACCTGCCTTCTTGCCCTTTGCTGGGGTCCTCCAAGCCCCTGGCCGGCCAGTGCCCCCCTCCCAAGCTCCAGGAGGCAGCTGAGAGGGATGGGGGGGCAGATCTTGGACTCATGCGGAGGGACCTCCCTGCCCTGTGGAGCCAACCCTCCTGGAAACTGTGAAGAGCTCACTCTGCCCCCCCCCACCCCATCTTCAGAACCAGGATTTGCACAGAGGCATCTGTATCCACCCTCTCTTTTGAGCACAGATATTCCCCGATCTGGTCCCCCGCCCAGGACTTTTTCCTCTTCTTCTCAGGCACCAATCTCCTGTCTGGAATTCCACCTGATTGTGTATTTCCTTCTCCTCTCCCAGAGCTGGTGGAACCAGGGGACAGCCGCTCCCCTCTGCCCTCCGCCCATGACGAGGGAGAGATGGGCTGTAGCCAGGCACTTATAACAGTGTAAATTATTAGGCATTTTTTTGGATTTCTTTTGTAATAAACTATTTTTGTACCATATCCCTGGCTCGGCTGGACCTCTTTCGTGAAGCAACCTGGAGGAAGTGTGTTTCTGTTATATCCAGCTAGCTCCGAGAGTGAGTGACCCATGAGTCTCAGACTGACGATGACAGTGGGACTTCCAGTGCATTTGAGCATTCTGTCATTGTGTCACTGTGCCACTGTTTCTGGGGATGACCTAATGCGTGACATCTTTCCAGGGGACCCTATTAGATTCCATGGAGACCCTGGGTGTGTGTGTGTGTGTGTGTGTGTGTGTGTGTGTGTTTCTGAGGAGTGCTACAGCTAATTTTTGTGTGACTCTGGTTGTCTCTGGCTCTCTGTGCGTGGGTCTTTGTGGGACCTGTGTTCATCATGTGGTTATTTCTATGTGACTGTCTCACTTGATGTGTCACATTTTACTCAGTAGCTCCAGGCCCCCCTGATATACAATGTCTCCGTCTTAACTCTAGACAAATCTCGTGTGTATCAATCAGGATGCATTCATTTCCTGTTACCGCGGTAACAGCACCACAAATTCAGTGGCTTAAAACAACGCAGATATATTCTCTCACACTTCTGGAGGTCAAAAGTGCAAAATCAGTTTCACTGGACCAAAGTCAAGGTGATGGCAGGGCTGGTGCCTTCAAGAGGCTCGAGGGGAGAACTCGTTCCCTCGCATTCTCCTGCTTAAGAGGATGCCTGCACTCCCTGGCTCATGGCCCCTTCCTTGTGCCTACGACCTCTCGCTTCTATCTGTACAGCTGCTACTCTGACCTCCTGCCTCCCCGTGGAGGACCCTGTGATCACTACTTTGGATCCACCCAGGATACCCTCCCCACCTCAAGGTCCTTAACCTCATTACATCTGCAAAGTCCCTTTGCCATGTAAAGTGACATCACAGATTCCAGGGATTTACATGAGGATATCACACAGTTGGGAGCCTTCAGCTGAATCCAGGCTTCAGTGAGAGAACCAACATTCCTCGGAGATCAGAATATGGATAAGAGGTTTGTTACAGGGATTGGCCTTCAGGAAGGGAAGATAGACATGCAGTGGTGACGGCGAGGGCAAGCTGGAACCCCCAGGGAGGAATTGGAACTCCATCAGTCCCCACTGCCCCAGCCTTGAAGAAAGGGTTGTCCTTCAGGAAAAGCTGGTGACTTTGGTCCCATTGTATTGGTCTTCATGAGTGACCATGTGGTCCTGTGTTTCTGAGTGATGGCGTTGCTTTTTTTTTGCTTTTTTTTTTAATCTGGAGTCTCCCTGGGCCCCTGTGTCGGCGTATGTCTTGGCACTTGTGACCATTTCTGCTGCCGTGACTGCTATCACATGTTGTACTTGTGGGGCCAACATCTCACAGGGAGGCACTGCTGGGTTCCATGAATGGCTGGGCGGGGGCTGTGTGTGTGAACACACACACATCCATGCACACCCACTTCCAGATCAGCTCTGACCAGGCCATCTGCGCTCGCTTGGGCCTCCTGACTTAGGTGGCCACGTGTCTTTGTGAGTGTTGGTGACAATGTGCCCGTGTTTCTGAACCTGTCTCTGGACTGTGGTATCCCTACAACCGCCTGACTTGGAAGATACGCTGGTTTCCTGTGGCTGCCGTAACAGGCGCCCACAAACTTAGCGGCTTAAAGCAAATTTGTTCTCCCACAGGCCTGCAGGCCAGAAGTCGAAAATCAAGGCGTGGGCAGGACCACACTCTCTCCAAAAGCTCTACGGAGGATCCTTCCTCTCCTCCTCCGGCCTGTGGCTGAACCGCTCCAGTCTCTGCCCCGTCTTCCCACGGCCTTCTTCTCTGTGTGTCTGTCTCCTCTTCTGTCTCTTATAAAGATACTTGTCTTTGGATTGAGGGTTCACCTGAGTAATTCAGGATGATCCCATCTCAAGCTCCTTATCTTAATCACACCTGCAAAGACCCCTTTTCCAACTAAGATCACATTCACAGGTTCTGGGTAAACGTCTTTGTTGGGGGCCACCATTCAATCCACTTCGGAGGATGGCGGTTGGGCGCTGTAAGCAGCTGTGTGAGAGAACTTCCTACGTGGTAATCCCACCCCATGTGCAACGACCAATTGTCTCTCCAAGCCACGCAGGGTCTCCTTCACAGCTGCTGCCCCGACCACAGCGACCAGCACACTGCTTGGCATGGAGCAGGCCCTTGAGACGTGATGGTAGAATAAATGAGCGCTGATCGCTCCGCAGCGTGTTACCGGGTCTGCCGTTCTTTGTGGCCATGTCCAGTCCTCTGTCACATTGTGTGACCCATTGTTTTTTTTTAATCCGCCCCCCCCCAGCATATGTTTATTGATTTTGAGAGAGGGGGGAGGGAGAGAGAAACATTGATGTAAGAGAGAAACATCGATTGGTTGACCCCTTCCTGTACACACCCTGCCTGGGGATCGAACCCACAACCTAGGTATGTGCCCATACCAGGAACTGAACCCACAGCCTTTCAGTGTGTCGGACGACGCTTTGACCAATTGAGCCACCCGACTAGGGCACACCGTGTGACCAGTCTGAGGCTGTGAACAGAAACGCAAATATTAGCAGCCGCTGATGGACATGATGACGTCCACATTCCAGGTGAGAAAGCGGAGGCTCAGAAACAGCAAGTCTCCCGGCCGAGCCCAAGGCCGCTGCCTCCGGAGCCCATGTTCACAATCACCGGGGCTCCTGCCTCTCAGGAAGGTTGTGTGAGGTTGTGTCTGTGATTTTCAATGTGTGCCTGTACAAATGTGAGCACTTGCACACGCGTGTGTGCTCCTGAAAAGGGCGTAAATAACAACCAGGTGTGTCACCGAGAGCACAGGCACTGGAGTCAGAACCGAGTTCAAGGCCCGCCCTTCTGGTTCCTAGCCGTGTGACCGCGGTCAGGCAACCCTGACCCTCGGTTTCCTCATCTATAAAAATGAGGGCACAATAATAGTATTTATCTTGGGGTGGTGTCGTGAGGATTCAACTCCAATGATACGTGTATAGTGCTTATAACAGGGCATGGTGCTGAGAAAGAACTGCATACATAGGAATTGCTGTTGTTATTGGGAAATTGTTTTTGAGGACACAGAGGGAAAAAAAAAAAGTAGAGATGATAGGGCCTATTCTCTGTTCTGATTGAAAAATGGGATAATGAGGGCCTAGCCTAGATATGTGTGGGTTAGCTAGACTTTTTACCCTGCTGTCATAACAAAACCTCAAAAATATTGTGGCTTACATGAGATGGAAAGTTTATTTTTCTCTCATGTGAAGGTCTAGTTAATACCCAGGCCTAAAATAGTAGCTTGAGAATGTCAAAGACCCAGGCTCCTTCTACCTTCAACTCACGTTTCTACCGTGTGATCCAAAAAGGCTGCTCCAGCTCCCATTCTCACATCCACAGTCCAACCATTGGGAAGAAAAAAAAAGGAAGTCAACTGTATGCCTCGTTAAGGCCTCAACCCGGGAGTCATACACACCACATTCTGTTAGGCTAGAATTCAGTCATGTGTCCAGATCTGCCTCATTAGGGAGGCTGAGAAATGTAGTTTGTCTGGGCAACACGTACCCAGATAAAATTCTGAGGTTCTGTTACAAAAGGAGGAGGAGAGACTAGTTATTGAGGGACAACAGTGTATCTGTCACGCCAGGGTACTGTACCAAATGGCTATGTGACACTTGGACAAAGTGACTTTATTGCCCTGAGCCTCAGTTTCCTCATCTGTAAAAATAGAAATAATGTTCACCTCTCAGAGTGGATGGGTTGATGAGAATTTAATGAGACTGCAGGTTTCAAGTGCTTAGCACAAGGCCTGGCCATTATCAGCCTGGAATGCGTGTTAGGGGTCCCCTCGTACCCCTGGGTCCAGGTTGTGGCCGATGTGCTTCTTTGTGTGTGAGAAACTAGCCCCCGGGGTGCAAGAGCTGAACCCAGCGCTGACCTTGGTAAGTTACTTCTCTAAAACAAAGAATCTGGCTTCTCCACACATGGAAATCCCCTGTCAGCCTTCTGACCTTGGGACTGGGCTCATGTCCTTCCATTCCCATCCCCTTTCCAAGGCAGACTCCAAGGAGGGGTAGGAGGAGACCCACATATAGGGTCTCCAGCCCCCCAGTCCTAGCAGAATTAAGCCCTCACCCCTTACCCAGCGCCACCAAGGCGGTTCTCCTCATCTGTGACGGTCTGAGCTTTCTAAAGCCAGAAGTCATATTTTCGATGCATTTCTCCAGGGGCGCCAACCCTTGTTGCAAAGTTTCACTTGTTATCAGCACCGTGGGTAAACCCAGACACTCAGTCAGAGAATGTCTCTTCCAGGTGCATGAATGAAATCGACCAAATCACAAGTGTTGGAATGTTAAAAAAACAAACAAACAAAGAAAAACAACTGACTTTAAGAGCGTGAGAACTAAACAGAACATATCTGCTGATTAAGTCAGGCATGTTGGGAGACCCTCATTGTAAGCCACACCTCCACTTTCAGGAAAGGCAAACTGGGGTCCAGAAGGGAAAAAAACAGACCTGGTGAACCTGAGTCTGGGATTCCATGTTTCACCTTAATCGAGTGATGGAATTCATCACCGATAACGGGATGGCCAGGATCATGTGCCTTCCGATCTGACACACTGAGAAGGACCCCGCATCACTTCCATAATACCCCTGCCACTAGAATCTAATCGCAAGGAAATATCAAACAAACCCAAATCTAGGGGGACAGTTTACAAAGGAAACTGGCCTGTAATGTTTAAACATGTCAACCTCATGAAACACGAAGGAAGGCCAAGGAATTGTACAAGACATGAGAACTAAATACATACATAATGTCAAATTGGATCCTGGATTAGAAAAAAACGTGTTTCTAAAAAGGGTGGATTAGGGACAACTGGTGATTTGACTATAGGTTGCATTAGATACTAGTGTTGTATCACTGTTACATGTCCTGCTTTTGAAAACTGTACTGTGGCTGTGAAAGAGAATGTCCATAAACGTGGAAATACACACCAAACAGTTCAGTGGCAAAAGGGCATAAAGTCTGAAACTTAACTCTCCAATGTATTGGGGAGGCGGGGGAGAATGATAAAGCAGATTGGCAAATTGCTAACAATTCGTGAAACTGAGTGAAGGATTTACACATGGCTTTGTCTTATTCTTGCAACTTTTCTGTAAGTTTAAAATGATAACAAAAAAGAAAAAAATAATTGTAAATTAAAAGTCATGGTTTTAAGGCTGGGTGTTTTCGTGCTTGTATCTGTGGTCAGTATGGGGAGTTGGGAGGGTGAATTTGCTGCTTCAGACTCTGTCTTAGGGTGTGAGCAGAACCTTGGGGTGTGGTTAAGGTCTGCGGGTACGGCTATAGACTTGGGGGTGTGGCCAAAGTCTCAGAGGCGTGGTTGGGATGAGGAACAGGCCATATCCTGCGGTGTGGTCAGAACCTTGGGGCGTGGCCGATTCTCAGAGGTGTGGCCAGAGAAACTACGTTCCCAAGGGAGGAGGTAAGCCTGTACTTAGAGCGCCCTCTTGCGGCTACTCTGGGGTCTTGCCTGCCCTTTTTTTTAAACAGCCTTATTGAGATAATGCATATACCCAGCAATTTAACTATTTAAAGTGTACAATTCAATACTTTTAGTAAGGTCAAAGAGTTGTGCGATCATCACCAAATTCAGTTTTAAAACATTTCTTCACTCCAAACTCATTCAGCCTTAGGCTACCCTTAATATACTTTCTGTCTCTATAAATTTGACTATTTGGACATTTTACATAAATTAAATCATACAACGCTGGCCAGATAGGTCAGTTGGTTAGAGCGTTGTCCTGATATGCCAAGGTCGTGGGTTCGATCCCCGGTCAGGGCACATACAAGAATCAACCAATGAGTGCATAGATAAGTGGAACAACAAATTGATGTCTCTCTCTCCCCCTTCCTCTCTCTCTAAAATCAACAAATAGCCCTGGCTATTGTGGCTCAGTGGATTGAGCGCCAGCCTGTGAACCGAGAGGTTGCCCGTTCAATTCCCAGTAAGGGCACATGCCTGGGTTGTGGGCCAGGTCCCCCGTTGGGGCCGTGTGAGAGGCAACTGTTTCACTCTCTCACAACAATGTTCCTCTCCCTCTCTGTCTCCTTCCCTTCCGCTCTCTCTAAAAATAAATAAAATCTTTTTTTAAATAAAAACATAAAATCAATAAATAAACACAAAAATTAAAGAAATTGAATCATACAACATGTGGTCATTTGTGGTTGGCTTCTTTCACTTAGCATAATGTTTTTGAGGTTTGTTTGCACTGTATGTCGTATGTTATCAGGAATTCATTCCTTTTTTTAAAACGAGATTTTATGTATTTATTTCTAGAGAGAGGGGAAGGGAAAGAGAAAGAGGGGGAGAGAAACATCAATGTGTGGTTGCCTCTCATGCGCCCCCTTACTGGGGACCTGGCCTGCAACCCAGGCATGTGCCCCGATGGGGATCAAACCAGTGACCTTTTGGTTCGCAGGCTGGCACTCAGTCCACTGAGCCACACCAGCCAGGGCAGTAACTTGTTCCTTTTAATGGATGAATAGCATCCCATTGTATGGGTATACTGCTTACCCATTGATCAGTTGATGAACAGTTAGGTGTTCTCACGAATCTTTGTGTGGGTATATGTTTTCTATTCTCTAAGATATATACACATAAGAGCGGAAGGGCTGGGTTGTATAATAACTCTATGTTTAACCTTTTGAGCAACTGCCAGGCTGTTTTCCAAAGCAGCTGCACCATTTCACATTCCCACCAGCAGTGTATTAGGGTTTTAGCTGCTCCACGGCCTCTCCAGTACTCATTACTGCCCGTCGTTTTTTATCGTAGCCATCCTAGCGGGTGTGATGTGGGATCTCACTGTGGTTTGGATTTGCATTTCCCCAACTGATAACGATGCCGACTCTCTCTTCCTATCACCCTCTTCTTCTGTATCCGCTATGCAACCATATAAACTTTGAACTATTTTGCCATATTTGGTTCAGGTTTTTCATTTTTTTTAAGATTTTATTTATTTATTTTTAGAGAGGGAGAAAGAGAGGGAGAGAAACATCAATGTGTGGTTGCCTCTCACGTGCCCCCGGCTGGGGACCTGGCCCACAACCCAGGCATGTGCCCTGACTGGGATCGAACCAGCGACCCTTTGGTTTGCAGGTCGGCACTCAATCCACTGAGCCACACCAGCCAGGGTGATCCAGACTTTTGAAACTAAAGCATTAATGATGTTGTCGAAGACCCAGTGTATCCTTCTCAGAGTCCTTCCTTTTCCTTCTCCATGTCTTGCATTTACTGTTCAGCATTACCACACATATTTTCATACAATTATCACATACATAAATATTCCCAAATAAAGTAGAGCATTGGTTTTTTAGGTTTTCAAACTTGGTGCAAGTGACAGTGCTGTGTTAATTCTTCTGCTCTTGCTTCTTTTTTTTTTTTTATAACCTCACCTCAGGACATTTTTTCCATCGCTTCTATAGAGGAAGGGAGAAGAGAGAAACATCAATGAGACCGAAGCATCAATTGGTTGCCTCCCATATGCGCCCGAACCGGGGATGGAACTCACAACCCAGGTATGTGCCCTGACCAGGAATCAAACCCGCAGCCTTTCGGTTACAGGACAACACTCTAACAACTGAGCCACACCGGCCAGAGAGAGAGAGAACCATCAATGTGAGAGAAACATCAACTGGCTGCCTCCCATACGTGCCCTGACCAGGAATCGAACCCACAACTTTTTGGTGTACAGGACGATGCTCCACCCAACTGAGCCACCTCACCAGGGCTGCACTCCCTCTTTTAAAATCCATTGTATCAGTTTCCTAGGGTTGCTGTAACAAAGACCACAAACTGAGTGACCTAAACAAGAGAAATCTGTGCTCTCACAATTTTGGGGACTAGAAACCCAAAATCAAGGCGTGGGCAAAGCTATACGCTCCCTCTGAAGGCTCTAGGGGAGGGTCCTTCCTTGCCTCTTTTTAGCTTCCGGTGTTCGCCAGCAATCCTCGGCGTTCCGTGACATCACTCCAACCTCTGCCTTCATCATCACGGGGCTTTCTCCCTGTGAGTGCACCTGTGCCTGTGTCCAAATTTCCAGGCATATTGGATTTAGGGCCCAGCCTCATTCAGCATGACCTCATCTAAACTTGGTTACACCTGCAAAAGCTCTTTCTACAAAAGGTCATATTCGCAGGTCCCAGAGGGTAGGAACAGGTGTGGCGGTGGGGTGCTATTCGGCCAGTGCACGCATTATTGTTTTCATGATTCATGCTTTTGGTGTACGTGCCCGGCTCGGTCAGTGGAAGCGCTGCGCGGGAGTCCTTGGTGAGAGTCTGCAGCCAATTACTCATCCCTTCTCCTGGTGAAGGACATCTGCCTTGTTTCCAGTTGTCTCCATTTCCCACAAGGCTGCAACGAACATCCTGGAACACGTCTTTTGCAGTTTTTTTAGGTCAATATTTTTTCAACCTGCCCAACAAGGTCCATCAGTGGGTTGTGAAGTCAATTTCGTGGGCTGCAAACAATTTCTCCTTTAATAAAATGGAACCAAATAGAATAGAAGACAGTAGAGCACATGTACACTGTCTGGGTAAGTATCACCCTGGGAAACTGTTTCCGGTAAAGTCCTGATGTGAGCATACGCGTTTGCAAGCCACGGCTCTGAGGGGTGCAGAGGGCCATGGACTTGCTGGGTTAAAGGCCTGATGAATCCCACCAAGTTGCTCTCCGGTGTAACTTGCCCATTTACACTTCTATCAGCTCTTCGTCAGCACTTGACAGTCAAAATTTTAAATTTTTGCCCGGCCAGGGGGTTCTCATTCCATTTTTCGGAGGAGGAAACTGAGGCAGACTCAGAGAGAACAGTAGTGCAAGGAGCTAAGAGGTCCACCTGGCTGTCCTATGTAAAAAGACCCAGTCTCTGCCCAGTCTGAGGTGCTACCTGGAAGATTCCACAAGTTAATGACTCTCGGGCTCTAAGCGATGGGGGTGGGGGCTAAGGAGGGAAGTAAGATGCGGTGGGAGGCTCAGCTCTTATCCTAAACTATTATTCTTTGATTCAAATTCTCTAGGTAGGTGTGTATCTGCGATCGGAACTGGTCCTGGGCGACCAGGGGTATGTCCTGGTGCGGTGGGGCGGAGGGATGGTCCGGGCTACAGCGCCGCGGGTGGTCGCCCAGCGCTCAGCCAAGGGCTGGGCACCTGCTACAGGTAGCGCAGGTTCTCCAGAAAACCACGCCCCTCCAGCCTGATTTCCCGCAGATTCCTAGGGACGCCAAATTGTTGCTCCCTCAGTCACCCTCCAACCAACCTCTGCTCCTAAGGGGCTCAAGGGTCTGGTCGCGCTGTTTTCCTTCTCCGACACAAAGGAATCACACTATCTCCCTGACCTTTCCTCCTAGAAAGTTCAGCTCTGTGATCCTTAATCCCACGCCACCACCAAAGATCCAAACCTTCCCCACTACTCGGGAGTGCTACGTCCAGACCCTAACTCCCTGCAGGGTCCGGATAGGACCAGCCCTACCCCTGCCCCCAGCATAAGTCCTAGGTCTCCCCCCAGCCCTTCCTCCATTCTACCAGCCCTAAGCCCCTCCCTGACGGGGCCCAGGCATCTCATCTGCAATTCCCTCTCACCCAGGAATCACCTCCTATCTCCCCCCATTAAGCCTCCCTATCCGGTTGTCCTTTGGGGATCAGACTTTCGAACCCTATCTCTAGGGAACCCAGGTGCCGGGGCCCCAGACCTCGTCCACTTTGGAGACACAGGTACTTGCTGCTTCCTCACCGGTTCTCCAGGGCCCGCCCTCACCCTCTGGCGCAGAGTCCTGCCCCCGACCTTACCTGAGCGCGGCCGCGCCTTTCACTGCCGCGCCCGTCCCTCGTCAGCACCCGAGGGACCCATGGCTGCGGCGGCGGTCCCATTCGGGTGGCAGAGCGGAGAGCCCCGAGCGCTTGCCCGGGCAGTGAAGCTGCTGCAGCGCCTGCAGGAGCAGTGCAGGGACCCCCGGATCTCCTCGAGCCCCCCCTCGCTAAGGGACCTGCTGCCCAGCACCGCGCAGCTGCTGAGAGAGGTGGCCCTCGACCGGCGGGCGGCCGGTGGAGGCGGCCACGAGGGTCCCGGGGGTGCTGGGGACTTTCTCACCGTCTACCTCGCCAACCTGGAGGCCAAGAGCAGGCAGCTGACGGCACTCCTGCCACCCCGGAGCCAAAAGAGTACCAACGACGAGCTCTTCCGGGAGGGCTCCATACTCAGGTGAGTGGAAGCCCTTGCCCCACCCCCCCGGAACAAACATGGGATCACCAGGGAGGCCCAGGTCAAGCTCTCACCCTTATCCTCAGACTCAGGAGTCCGAGCCCCCAGCCCCCCCTCCCTCGGACCCGGGAGTCCAAGCCCCCAGCCCCTCCTCCCTCGGACCCAGGAGCCCAGACACATACCTAGGTTTTGGGTTCAATCCCCGGGCAACTGATGTTTCTTTTTCACATCGACGTTTCTCTCTTTCTCTGCCTCTCAAAAATCAATAAACATCCTCAGGCGAGGATCTTTTAAAGAATGAATTTTTTAAAGAACTGAGTAATAATTAAGGTGCACTGAGTGCCGACTATACGCTGGCTGTGCTCGGCATTGTACGGGCTTGTAAGAACGCTCATCACTCCCATCGCTGTGAGGCAGGATCTGTACTTATGCCCATTTCACAGTTGGGGAAACTGAGGCTTAGGGAGACAATAAAGGAACTTGACAAAAATCACACAGCTAAGGTAAGAGGTACCCTCTGCTGCTGCCCACATCCCGATCATACTTCAGGGAGGCAGCCGGCAGGAGGAAGCGCGGGCCGCCAGCCAGCGCTGCAGCAACCGAGGAGGACTGCGAGCCAGACGTGCACACGGACCGCCCTAAGTGCTCTCAGCCCTGGCGGTCCCTGTGACCAGCTAGCTAGGCAGAGCCTGAGCCCGTGTGCTGGAGGAGAGGATAGTGGGCTGCACCTCCGCCCCTTCACAGACGAAGAAGCCAAGGTTCTGACTCAGGGCGTCAGGGCTGGAGGTGTCAGGGCTGGAGGTGTCAGGGCTGGAGGTGTCAGGGCTGGAGGCGACAGGGCTGCAGCCGACAGTGTTCAAATCGGCTGTACCCTGCACCGCAGCATCAGAGAGCCTGGGGCCCGTGGGCGTTGGCTGCATAGGGTAGAGGTGTCAGTGGGAGCCCCAGAGTCCAGCCAAGTGCTCAGAGCCCGTCCCCACAGGCGACAGCTGGCCAAACTGGCCATCGTCTTCAGCCACATGTATGCGGAGCTGAGGGCACTCTTCCCAGGGGGAAAGTACTGTGGACACATGTACCAGCTCACCAAGACCGCAGCCCACACCTTCTGGAGGGAGCACTGTGGAACCCGGTGAGTGAGCACCTGTTCCCAGAGCCTTACCCTACCCCTGCCCAGGGACCCAGGAGCCCTGGTCCCCAGCCCCTCGGTCCCCTCTTCTCTCAGACCCCGGAGTCCAGGCCCTCGGATGCCTAGTTCCTAGATAGAGGTCCTCCATCCTAGGCCCCCAGAGGCCTCACCTGCACCCCCCGACCCCCGCCCACCCAGGTGTGTGCTGCCCTGGGCTGAGTTTGAGCCTCTCCTGCGCACCTGCCACCCCGTGGAATCAGGCCCCACGACCTTCGCCTTGCGTTCCACCATCGACCTCACCTGCAGTGGCCACGTGTCCATCTTCGAATTTGACATCTTCACCAGGCTCTTCCAGGTCAGGGAAGGTCAAGGCTGAGAATTCAGAATCGGGTCCTGTGGGAGGGGAAGGAGGCGGCTGCGGGGGCTGGACTCCTGAGTCCTGGGGAATTAAGGTCTGGAGTCTGTTGTGTGAAAGAGAGATTCCTGAGGCCCTCTGTGGTGTGAGCAAGGTGGCTGGGTTCTTGGACCCCGTGAAGCGCTAGCAAAGGACCCCTTCCCCGACTCAAGCATCACCCTCTCCAGCCGTGGCCAACGCTCCTCAAGAACTGGCAGCTTCTGGCAGTCAACCACCCGGGCTACATGGCCTTCCTCACATACGATGAGGTCCGAACTCGTCTGCAGGCCTGCAGGGACAAGCCGGGCAGGTAAGGGGCAGGCCTCAGGAGGAAGAGGCTGCTAAGAGTTCCGGGCTCGGGGTGGTAGAAACCCAGACATCCTTCAGAGGGCGCTAGAACCTAGGATCCCAGAGAGCAGAGAACTCAGAGGCAGGACACTGAGAGCCCCTGCCACCCCACCTCTTCTCCTGAGACCTCCCAGACCTTCCCAAGATCTGGCAGCTAAAGGGACAATACCTGCTCTAGCAGGTAGCCTGAGGACCCTGCCCCAGATTAAATTTCGTTTCTGATAGGTCAGAGCCCATGTTGTGTACCATTTATTAAAAAAAAATTTTTTTAATGTCCCATTCCTCTCTGGTTTCTTTCTTTCTTTCTTTCTTTCTTTC